>WELB01000344.1:0-24715 GCA_009602725.1 Spirogloea muscicola | reverse complement strand
AGGCTGCTTAGCAGGGGTTACTGAGTGATCCGTAGCTGCTTTGTTTCTTTGTGTGCTTGTTCTTCTTAGCGCTTCCCCTGGCCCCCTTCTGGTCCTTTGTTGATTCTTGGGCTGGCATTTCCAGCCCCTATTCTCAATGGGCGAGCAATTTCTGCCGGCACGCAGGTGCAGCGCGCCTAAGGTTACATCAGTACCCACGGGTTGAGCACAAAGAAATCCGACAAGCTAACTTGGGGAGATGGAGCGCCGCCTCGAAATCCATGCGCTTCCCTTGCCTCCACGACCCTGTACGCAATGTGGAGGAAGGCTCCTTCCCCTTCCAAGCGGATGTGAGGAGCATCCGCGACTCAGCCTGCAGCTCTTTCCCCTCTCTCCAACTTCTACTCACGCCATTCTCCACCCTCGCCCAAGCTTCTGATAGAGGGGCACAATCCAGACCCGTTACGGCAGTGGAAGACGAACGCCGCAGAAGGTTGAGGAGGCTGCCAGAGATTCAGAACAATCCAAGGAGCTTGGCAAGACTTACTTCTCTGGCCACACCTGGTGCCACTGACTGGATCACCTCTTCCCCCGTCGCCAACGCCTTCAGCATCAGCTCCGAGGCCTTTCGTGTTGAATATTGTAATATGTTGAATCGGCGGGTCGGGGTGGATGACCATCCCGACCGTCTCATTGGGCTCTTAGAGTCTCCCTTGGATAAGGGAGGCCTCGGGCACCGGTCGGAAAACTCTGAACATCTGAGGCCACGCGGTCACGCGCCCGTGCGCCCTAGCCCTGGCTGCCACCCACCTTGGGTGAGGGCGGAGCCTGTGCCGTCTGACTGTCTGTCTGAGATCTGAATCTGTTTGCCGCCATGAGCACATCTGCATCTGAGCCGCTGCGACGAGGTCGCTCTGCTGGGCCGCCGTCTCAACGAGGGCGATCTGCTGGACCTGGAGGACGTCCAATGGAGGAACATGACTGGAGGAATCCAGACTCTGACAACGCTGTGTACAACCCACAGGGACAGGTACAGGAGCAAGCACATGAGCACACAGCCCAGGAACATTTTCATGGAGAACCCACTTTCTTTCGTTCTCTCTCTTCTCACATGCCGTCGCCTTGGCAAGAGCTGTTTCTTTCTTGCTTTGGGTCGGCTTGGCCTCCCCCTCATAATTAACGCGCACCGCGCGCACCTCCGCTCCAAGAACAGCCCAGCTCACTGATTTAGGTCATGCGGCTGCCCGGATCCATGCCTGAGAGGCCAAGCGGCGTCACGGTTAGTGCATCCTCGGGCTTCTTCTCCTGGCCCCACACATTGGGAGGAGATATCCCAGTAGAAGGTGGTAGATGTGAGAACGCCAGTCCAGAAGTGATGTACGAGGTCCAAGGGGAGAACCCCAGGGCTAAAGCGCAACCCACTCGGTCAGAGTACGTGGCTACTACGCGAAGGCGACTCAGGAAATGCTAGTCAACAGCCTCAATCCTGAATGCTCACAGGCTAGCTCGAACGAGTCATTGCCTGATCGAGAAAAGTCACTGTTCGCCTCTCTGTCTCCAACTCTCCTTGCAGCTGTTCGCTTACGGGAGCCCTGTATCCAGTGCTCTCAAAGAGGGTTGAGCCGGCCACTACTGGTGGGGTCTACTATACCGGGGCTTGCAAATCACCAGTTGGGAATGTAGGGGGATGCCCGCTCATCAAGGTCATGACGGCCTACTGCACAGTGCTTCTGCCTAGCTGCGATGCCAAGGACAAAGGGGCGCGGTACTACTCGTAATCAGTGTTCTGCCCGTGCTACCAAGACAGCATGTGTCAGCTGCCACCCCTATTGCAACAAGGCATTGCTGTCCTAGCCATTTTTGGCGCACTCCCAGAGACTCTGCCTTCTGCACCTACCTGATGAACCTCTATCTGCCATACGGTGATGTTACACACGACCTGTAGACTGCCCTATTGATACCGGCTATGACAAGTATCAGCGACTGGCTTGACCGCGGCCATGCACATTTACTTCCGGGGCAACAAAATGCACACCACCTCGACTATGCGTGACTCTGCAAGGCATTACCGGCAAGAAGCCGTGGTGCCGTACACTGAAGGAGGATGAAGCTTTATGTCTCTACCTGACACCTAAACACACTCCATATGGGAGAAGTAGGAGCTAAGCCCGTTTTACGGGTCGCTGGACATATGTCCTGTTGGGATCTTCTGTCTTCAGCTTGGGCGGCCTCAGCTCTCCCTTCTTGACCTGCAGGCCAGATGGGGCAAGCAACGTCAATTGCAACAACAAAATTGCTGTCTGTGAATGGCATGCCTCTGGCTTCACTTAGATACCCACAATATGTACACTTACTACTACTCATGTCTCATATGCGAGAGCACGGCCAGATGTGAAAAGCGAGGCAATGGTCTGGTGCATATGCAGACCTTCTTTCCACCCTTTTGAAAATCTCGCCAACTACTGACCTGGAATGCAGTCAAAGACAACACAGAAGTCAGGGCAAATTTTCTGGAGGGCGAGAGCAACAACGGAGTGGCATGCTTGATGCAGAACGTACACCGTGGCAAAGACAAGGCAACCAAGAGGGTCAAGTGCTGCAGATCCTGACCCTGTTTTCCCTGGTCTCCTCCCACTTCTCTGCATGCTCCCTCTTCTTCTTGTACATCTCTCGCGTCTCTTCTTCATCTGTCTTTAAGCGGCCCTCCTCTTCGGAGATCTGCAAATTGACAACAAGGAGTCACTTAATAGTGGTGACCACAACACAAGAGAGTAGCAAATGAAGCACCACAACTTGCTCACCTTAAGCATGTGTATGAGCTTGAGTGCTTACTTCAAAGCAGCCGCAAACAGCACCACATTACAATAGCTCTATCAAGAACTTGCCCTTTGAAGTACTCTGCACAAGCATTGAGACAGTATCTAACTGCTATGCAGATGAGCATCAGAAAGACCAACTCAATTCAGCTTCTACTTTACCCTCATTGCCATCTTCCTTCGTCGCCACTCTTGCTCTGTCAGGAACTCTCGAACGCGCACCTTCCACTTCTCCCTGAAGTCCGCGGACTTCTCATACTCATGGCCAGGTTGATTCTGCACCACGGAACACGGCACCGCAGCGGCCACTTCAGAAGGATGTTGGCTAGATGTATGTCCTAAGTAACATCAGCTCCATCTTCACAAACAACCCCAGCAATCTCATGAATTAAAGAAGTCGACTGAATGCGACCTCCCTCAGCTGAGTCAGCTGATCAGCCTTCATGTAGCCACACCGAAGTAACAAAAATTTGGCTTCAGGATGCATGGTCAGCCTTGAACAACGGTCTGCTCAGGCCTGGCAAGGACATACCACTGACCTGCTCGAGATTGGATCGTATCTTGGCAGCATGGTCCTTCTTCAAGGCTTTTTTCCTCTCCTTGAGAATCTCCTCTGCAAGTTGCCCAATATACTTAGCAGCAGGAAGAGCAACGCACACACTGACCCCAGAATAAGGAGATGTCAACTAATAATGTAAAATAGCTGCTTGCTTGGCAGTAAAACAGACTTTACAGTTTCAGACCCAGTAAATGTATCAACATGTCAATCCGACCAATATGTTTCAAAGCCAACCTCCAGCACAGACCTGACCCTTACAAACTCATAGATCCATGACGAGCAACTACGACGGTCTGCAAGCACAGCATCGTCGCACCTTTTGCATTGTTGCACTGAGACACAATGTAGTCCCTCTCACTGGGGTCGAGCAAGAGCTGCTGCGCTTTGGCCAGCACTGACTTGTCACACAAGTGGAGCTTGTCAGCTTCAAAATTGTCAAAGTGGGAATATGCCCACATTGCATCCTACGCTTCTGCTACGTGCTAGACGCTTTGTGCTCGTTGAGGTGGTCTTGAGCAAGGGGTGCCACGACACTCTGTAGAGCTGCCAAGCTAACCTTGCGTGTGCGTCCTGCATACACGAATGTCTACAGACCCTCGTGCAAGCAATTGATGACTACAACGACATGGGATGCTATGCGTAGGTTAACTCCGGCACCTTAGTGGCAACCAAGGTGGACGTGCTGTGCGAACTTGTATTGACACGTGGGTGACACGTACCTGCAAAGGCCTCCTTGGCTTGGGGGTGGTGGCACTTGTCCGGATGCACCAGCAAAGAGAGCTGCCAGATCACCAAGTGAGCAGCACGTGCAATGGGGATTAGCTACTGGCCAATGGCTGCCGCCAATCAACTTTCAATGACCGCCGAGAGCCGTTGGGTGTAAGTCGAGCGTGACGATCGAGAGGCAGGCCTCGTGGCTGGCTGCTCGTCATTGAGGTCGATTCATTGCTTGGCCAACTGGCAGGGCTGTCTAAGGAGTCAGCTCCAGGCTGTGGGCGGGTCCGGACCTTGCGGTATTGGCGCTTGACATCCTCAAGCTCCGACTCGAAGGACAGGTTGAGGTGCTCGAACGGGTTGAGCTTGAAGCACGACAGGATCCTGGAGGCAGCTGCGCCGGTGGGCGGTCAGGCGCGCAGCGACAGGCGCGGCAGCAGGCGCGCCACGGCGGCCCAGGTCGTTTGGCCCTCACCTCACGACCTCGCCGTCGCGCTCCACCTCGCTGACCTCGGAGAAGAACTCGCGCAGCAGCGCGTCGTCGGCCGCCGCAGTCGCCGCCGCAGTCGCCGCCGCAGTCGCCGCCGCTGCCACCACCGCCGCCGCGTCCTTGGCAGCCAGCTCTGAGGCCGGCTTCGCAGCTGGCTCCACGGGCGCCGGCGCAGCTGGCTCTGCCGCCGCCGCAGCCGCGTCGCCCATGGCGGCGGCAGCGCCGCCGCCGCCTTCTGGCTGCCGCAGCACGGGGCTCTCTCGGTGCACGGTGGCCCCGCCCCTTGCTCCCGCTCCCGTCTCAGCGCCTGGCCTCACGATGCCGCCGCTGCGGCTGCAGCCACCGCAACAACCGCAGACTCTGGTCCTCCTTGAACGGCGCCGCTATCGCCGCCGCCGCCGCCGCCGCCGCCGCCGCCGTCGCCGCCGCCGCCGCCGCCGACGCTGCAGGCTGGCGCTCGGAAGTGAGGCGCGGGTATGAGATCCTGAGTAGAAAGAAAGCGGCTGCTGATATGAAAGAATCGGCTGTGAAATGCCAGCCAGATGCATACAGGTGTTCATGACGGAGCCAAAGGCTAGGGTGAGTGGGAAGCGGCCTTTGGAAGACAAGCGCGGTTATAAGGACCGGCGGAGCGCATACGGACTGCTAACGTTAGCAGCCGCATCTATCGAGGACATGAGGGCAGCCCTTCCGTCGTCGGCTCCGCAGACTCACGTCCGCCCACCGTCGCCGAGACGGCGACACGGCGTTGGACTGAACGGCTCTTCCAATATGGGGCAGTGGCTTAGGAAAGGGCCCGCCCCATCATCAGGAGCCCCTCGCCGCCGCCGCCGACTACCGCCGAGGCGCGCTGCGCGCCGCGCAGGGGATCTGTCGATTGGAAGGATAACGGGCCTACGGGCGGAAGTGATCTTGCTCTGACGGCGGCGGAGGCCAGGCCGGCGGCGGCGGCGGCGGCGGCGGCGGCAGCGGCGACGGCGGCGAGTGGCGCTGCTGGGCTCGACGCGCCATGTCGTCTCTGCGTAATGCCGTGAAGCGGCGGGCGCACAAGGAGCGCGCGCAACCGTGAGTGGCTGCGGGCTCAGTCCCGCCTGACCTCCGCAGCGGCTGGCGACTGGCGGCTCCTGGCGCTCGCTTCTCCCGTCAGCTGCCGACTGACTGCCATGCCGAAGCAGTCTCCGCCCGTTCGACGGCGAGTACGTCGAGCGGCAGCGAGGCGGGCGTGACCTTTCAAATTACACTTGTATCCGTCACGTCCGTCGCAGTCTTCCGGCGGCTCAGACGGCTTGTGTGGAGGCTCCTGCAGGTCTGAGCGCAAGCGCTATGGCCTGCTCGAGAAGCACAAGGACTACGTCCTGCGCGCCCGCGACTACCACCGGAAGGAGGACGCCATCCGGGTGTGCGAATTGCTCATTGCCCTTGCACGCCAACACGTCTGGAAAGTGGATGGCGTTCAGGTTTCGAGGACCAGGGGTTTGGGGTTTGGGTTCCAGAAGTCAGGGGTTGTGATTTGAGTGATCAGGGCCGCTTCTCCCAGGCAGCTGAATATGGCTCTGTAAAGGCCACGCTTGGTTGCTACTGGGTGCCCAAGTGAAGTTAGTGAACATCGGTGTGAGCTGTGCTGCTAGGAGAGCTTTGTGGCCGCTTCCTCTGCCGCCCCTGCGTGGAGGAAAGGGAATTTGAACCCATGGTTCAGAAAAATTGTTGATACTATAGCAAACCAATGCCTTCAGCTGGCCTCCTAGGTGATGAAGCAGGGCGGCTATGCCACTGCTGCAGGTGCTCAAGGAGAAGGCTGCGTTCCGCAACCCGGACGAGTTCTACTTCAAGATGCAGAGCACTCGAATGGAGGGGGGCATACATATGGCACGGTGAGGCACGCCCTTGGCCCGACCTGCAATTTTGCACGCAGCAATTAAGTTTGCGTCCATGCTGGCAGCTGCACACTATGGTAAAGTCGGCCAAGTGGACATGGCTATGAAGAGTTTTACTAGCAGAGACAATGTGTGTAATATTCGCGTACCTCGTCAGATCTTTTCGTGCACATAGTGGCTGATACCTGGCGAGGGGCGGTGATAAATTGTGTTGATTGACCAACCCTACAGGCCGGACGAGTCAAACAAGCATTCCCCGGAGGAGCTTCGTCTCATGAAAACTCAAGACTATAAGTATGTACAAAACAAAGCTCAGTCTGAAGCAAAGGTGTGCCATGCCTTCTGCACTTACCATGCCTTCTGCCAACGAAGTCCTTTGCCAGAGGGTGCCTGAATTTCAGAATGCTTCATCCACCTCACAAACATATGCGCGTTGAAACATGCACTCAAGGCAGACATATGGCAAACTTGGCTTCCCCTGCAGAAGGTAGAAAAGCTACAGGCTGCACTGCACTCGATTGGAGATGCCCACCAGAACAAGCACGTTCGATTTGCAAGTAACGGGTCAGGCTCTTATCTTGTACCTCTTCGCTTCCTCTCTGTTGGAGATGTCTGCACTACATCCAGATTGTCACAGTGCACCAAGTTGACGCCTGGTAGCTAGGACTGAAAAATGCATGTTCCTATTTAACCTCAGGAATGATGCAGTGGAGTTGCTCTCCAAGCCCGTTGAGGACTCAGAAGATAGAGTAGGACGTATACTACCTTCTCGCTTGCAAAGGTCTGCTCTAGCCAAAGCTCCTGCATTACCGCAGCCATGATGCTTGTTTTGCAATTGATTTGACTTGCATTTTTTGCAGGTTCTGAAGGTGGAAGTGGTCCAGAGATGAGCACGGTTTATCTGGTATACTTGTACACTGTAATGTGTCTGAGCGTGCAACTCACAGAGTGTGGGTGGGACACCATGCAGGAAGCGTGCGGCTGCATACATGGAGCTATCACAAAGACGTGAGAGGTCCAAGAAAATGACAGTCTTGGCACAAACGATGGTCTTGCAGAAGGAACTCCTGGTGAGTACGCACACTGTTTTCTTTGCATAATTTTTGAGATGTTCTGATTGCAGAACGTGGGAGGACTGCAGAAGGTGGGAGGACTGCAGCTGACATGAAGGTTTCTCACACATTTAATACGGTATGGTGTAAATTGTCATCATGGTCACAAAGAGCACCTTTCACATGCAAGGATGATAGGAAGATTTTGTTGTGCAGGGAAAGGGTAGGGTACGGAAGGTAAGAAGCACGATGGGAACAGAAGAGGAAGGCACTAGTCCT
Source organism: Spirogloea muscicola (assembly GCA_009602725.1). Lineage (NCBI taxonomy): Eukaryota > Viridiplantae > Streptophyta > Zygnematophyceae > Spirogloeales > Spirogloeaceae > Spirogloea > Spirogloea muscicola. The sequence goes on along the minus strand of WELB01000344.1, from coordinate 16,952 downwards.
GCCAAGACCTCGTACCGGTGGAAGACAGAAAGGAAACGATGATCTGAGCACGTTACTGCTAGTGCAGCAGAGTTCACAGGCTCCTATGTGTGGTTGGCTTTGAACCTAGACAAGCTTCTTGGATCTTCGGCTGGCAGTCTCAGAGGGCCTCTCTCTACTTGAGAGAGGAGGTAGCTGCCTGGACCAATGGCAACTGCAGGGCCTCTTTTCTGAGTGCAATCCCACCGTCGTTTGTGCTATACACCACCGGAAGTGGTGTCCGTTGAAGCACATTGGCCACATCAGCACGATGATCTTGGCCTGTTGATGACTATAAATTCCAAAGTCAGCTTCTCAACGGAAATTTTCTGACTGGGCTTTGGTTCCAGCAATTCAAAGGTTTCTGCACTCATTCTGACAGTCGCCCATTATCCAATGTGTGTGTCCCCCTGATGAATACAGTAATATGGTGATCCAGCGGGCCAGGTTGGTTGACCATCTAACCCGTCCTGTTGGGCCGTGAGAGCCTCCTTGGATTATGGAGAAACAGCTCTTTCAAAGTGGCAGCAGTAGCTGTGCGAGGCCAGCCCGAAGGAGTGGACAAGGTCTGAAAGAGGCCCCGGGACATTGGACTGATTGCTGGGGCGATTGCGCGGCTCTGTGCACCCTAGCCATGGCTGCCACCCACCAAGGGTGTGGCTCTATGTGCGGCCAGGCGAAGCTGTGTGCTTGTCGGCTCTGTGTGCGGCCAGGCGGATCTGTGTGCTCGCCGGTTCGGTGTGCGACTAGGCAGAGCTTTGTGCTACGCTGGACTGCGTACTACCAGACTAGACCCTGTGTGCTACAATGAGCGGATCTGCGTCTGTGCCACCGAGACGAGGGCGGTCCGCTAGTTCTCCGAATAAGGGCAAACGTGCAATGGAGGACTTTGAGGGGAGGAGACAAGAAGTGGTGACTGCTGATTGTGAACGACAGGAGCAACATCGGGAGCAGCCAGAGCAGGAAAATTTACAGGGGGCGGCGGGAAGGGCAAAGAAGGCGTGTACTAAGTGATGACAGGCCGGAGCGGTCAAATACAAAGGTAAGCTTAAGTACAGATAGAAGCCGGCTTCTGCCATGCAGACCGGGAGGGGGGTGAAAGTGAGCGCCAGGCTGCTTGCTCTGCTGCCCTTGGCGGTGGGTCACAAGCAAGCCGCGGATCAGGTCCAAAGAGGACTTGGAAAAGGTAGAAACCAGTAAGGAGTCAAGTACAGACGGCAAGCACATCGCAAGAGGAGAGAAGCCACTTGATCTGAGGGAGGCCGGGAGAAGCAGGAATGGAGTGTATATTGAGTATTTAAGTGGGCATTGAGCCAGGGGCACCCATGCCGACCGTGCCAGGTTGGGCGACGAAGTACGCCGTTAAGAGCAAGGAGCGACCTCATAAGGACCACCCCCTGGGCGACCACTTCTTCGCATGTGCCATAGAAATTCATGGCTGCTGTGGAACGAAGTGGCCATCCCTCCTCCACCGCCTGGCACAGCTTGTCGATGCCCCCCGACGTAGTCAGGCGGGTAGCTTTTGGGCACTATAGCGCCCTGCAAGCAATCGTTGCTTGCTGTAGAATGCGGCTTTCATTGAGTCGGCAGCGTTCCCGGGCACTTGCAATACGAGCGTGCTGGGCGCGCACTAAGTCAGGCTGATTCCTTGTGGTGTTCTGGCTCCTCAGCTTAGCTTGTCAGATAGCACATTCTTGCTACATACATAACTCGTGGGTACTAGAGACCCCTTAGCCAGCTTATTGCCCCCTTACCGTCTCTTGATTTGCTTGCCTTTGTACTTAGCCATTTGGCCTTTGTTTGTTTCAAATACACGGAAACTCCTTACCAGAACTTTTGTAAGGCTCGAATTTGCCTCCTTTTCATTGGCCCCTTCTCGTCCTTTGGGCTGGCTTTTCCAGCCCCTATCCTCAATGGGCGAGCCCTTCTTCTTTTCATTTCCATGCGCACTGCGCGCCTCTCTGTGCCAGCCCCTCTTCTCAATGGGCGGGCACTTCCTCCTCTCTGTGTTGAGCCGGGGTGGCAGCTGCCCGGGAGCTCGTGGCTCATTCCTTCTTCTGGGCTGGCCACTGACGGCCATCGAAGTAAGCACGGCCATCACCATCTACTAGAACAGTCGCGTTGTTTGTGGCGGGTGGCTCGGCAGGGCCGCCCCGCGGCTGCAGAGGAGGCCGCGGGCCCCCACGAGGGGCACGTGGCCGGCGCCCTCCCGCCACGCGGCGCGCTTGTAGTGCCCCGGCTGGCGCCCCCAACGTGGCACCCCGATCGCGCGCTCCGCTGGCGCACCACTTCCTCCCCCCCTCTACCTCCCCCTCCCTCTCTCTTCGAAATGAGCACTTCCAAAATGTTCCCTCCCCTGTGTCGCTGCCTCTAGTTGTCTCGATGCCTAGCTAGTGTGTTTCCCTTCTTTTGGATTTTGTCCATTCTTTTTTGGCTGGCTTCTGCCAGCCCCTCTCTTCTATGGGCGAGCTCATCTTCTTCTCTTCTATGGGCGAGCTCATCTTCTTCTTCCCTCCCCGGGCCAGCTATTTCGACCTGATGTTGCTTTTCCAGCCACCAGTCAATCTGGCCGCGCTTTCTTCCGACCTGATGTTGCTCACTCGCGGGTACTGAGCTTCCCCTTGCATCGTCGCGCGTATTTTTTGGCCGTGGTTTGTAGTGTAGTTTCCTTTTCGGCACCTCTTTCTCTGGCTCTTTCTCAATGGGCGAGCACCTTCTTTCTCTGGCTCTGGACATTCTCCATTCTTTTTGGGCTGGCTTTGCCCAGCGCTTCCCCTGCCAGCTCCTCTTTTCTATGGGCGAGCTCCTCCCTGGCCGCGCTTCTCGTACTCTGTTCAATCTTTCTTGGGCTGACTTTTCCAGCCCCTATTCTCAATGGGCGAAGAAAGTGCTCGCCCAGTGAGAATAGGGGCTGGAACAATGGGCGAGCACTTTCTCTTTCTTCCCTGGCCGCGCTCCGGCTCCTTCAGACCTTGTCCATTTCTTTGGGCTGGCCTTTCCCAGCCCACCAGTCAATCTGGCCGCGCTTCCTTCCCCGGGCCTACTTCCCCTCCGCCTCCATCTCTCCCCCCCCCCGCGGCCCTCCAGGTGGCGCAGGAGCTGCCGGGCTGGCCACCCTTGATGACGAGCTCCTGCCGCGCACCCCTTGCCCTTTTCTCCGTCCGCCCATCCTCTGGCCCTCTCCCTCCCCCCCGGTCAGAACTCCCACCCGAACCATTTCGGGTGGGAGTTCAGAATGCAGGCCGTCGTGGGTACATACTTGCACCGCCTCCCCCCTCACGCCCACCCGCCGCCACGCCGCGGCGCCCTCCGGCCCCTCGCCCCGCCGCCGCTGCGCCCGCGTCGGGCGCCAGCCCACCGCCGCCCCGCCCTCACCTGCTGCTCCTCGCTGCGCCCTGCCGAGGCCCCCAGCAAGCCCACTGAGCGGCCCCCTCAGAACGAGAACGGCAGCCCCTTCGGCCAGGAGCTCGACCTCTCCGCCGCTCCCGTCCGGCCCGAGCCGCGGCCCGCGGACTCAGGCGGGCCGCCCTCTATGGAGCTCGTCCACATAGTTCTCAACGTCGTGGTGCCGGTGCTCGGCGGCATCGGCCTTCTCTCTGTGCTGCCGCTGGTGCTCTTCGTCCGGGCGATCAGCTGGGTGTACAACGCCCTCTTCCCCGACGATGTGGCGGGCAAGGTGGTGGTTGTCTGTGGCGCCTCGTCAGGCATCGGCAAGGTGCGCCAGTCACCACGCAGTGCCCAGTACACCGGCCTCAGTGTCAAGCACAGGCGGCGACAGAGGCAAGAATTACCTGTGCTTCAGTTGCTCAGTAGTCTATGTGTGACTGCAAGCTCATAGTGACCTCGTGGCTGCTCGCGCGCAGGAGACGGCGCTGCTCTTTGCGGAGCGGGGCGCCAAGCTTGCACTGGCTGCGCGGCGTGAGGGCCAGCTGCGTGAGGTCGCTCACATGGCCAAACTCCGGGGCAGCCAGGACGTACTCGCCTTCAAAGCCGACCTTGGTGACGAAAAGGACGCCAAGAAGCTGATTGACAGCACCCTCGAGCGCTTTGGCAAGAGTGAGCAGCAGCACACTTGCCATCCACGCTCTAATAAGCTGGTTCTACAGCTCCATGCAGAAATCTAGTGCTCGCTGAGCAGGATTCAAGGAGGCGGTAGCTGATAGACCGTGCTGGATGGTTCCTGATGTTGGGCTTGCCACTCAATCGTGCGCACTCACATCGTCACTGTGTGGGCGCATGCTGCAGTTGACTATCTGATAGCAAATACTGGCGCGGCCAACAGCTTCCTCTTTGAGGAGGCCGAGAGCACTACCGGTATGCGTGAGGTCCTGGTGAGTTAAAGTTTAACGTAGCTTTTGTAAGTATTATTGTCTCATGTTGTATGAGAAGGCAATAACACGATGAGATGCTGTGTAGGCAGGCAAATGCACTGTGAGGCGATGCTGATCTAGTTGATGGGTTGCGCAGGACTCCACATTCTGGAGCAACGTGTACACGACCTTCTATGCGCTGCCGCACCTTAAGGCCAGCCGCGGCACGATCGTAGTAACTGCCTCTGTTGCGTCGTACCTGCCCTTCCCGCGCATGTCTGTGTACAATGCCGCCAAGGGTGCCGAGCTCAATTTCTTTGAGACGCTGCGGGCAGAGGTGGGGAATGAGGTCAACATGACAATTGTATTCCCCGGCTGGACCGAGAGCGACATGACAGCTGGCAAGTTTGTGAAGGACGAGGGTGGCCTGCAGGTCAATAAGGAGCAGCGCAATGTAAGTGCTGGACAACCAAGTACCATCGCGTCAAGCATTAAGCTCCTTGTCTTATGAAGTCGCATGAAGTTCGAGTCCTTGGTGCCAGGTCATGTTCCTGAATGCGCAAACAGACTGACTGCTCGATGGCTTCCCCAAGCAAGCTGCTCTCCCTGCCATTTGAATTTCGTGAACCTGCGGGCCTGTTGCAGACGCATATAGGGCCAACTCCAGCAGAAGATGCCATTACAGTGGCAAGGGCGATGGTGAGTGGCGCCACACGAAAGCTGCGCTATGTTCGCATCCCCGAGTGGTACACCACATTCTTCTTCTACCGCCTCCTTGCTCCGGAGTTGGTGGAGGCAGCCTTCCGCCTGGTTTACCTTGCACCGCCTGGCAAGGTACATATATGCTTTGTCTGCTCTTTACTCAGGTGGACGACATGCCTTGCTTAAGCAGAATGTGCCAGTGGCTTTGTCTTCATCTCATCGAACTCCTACGGATGGACCTCGTGGCTGCAGAAACCCCTGAGCAAGGCGCTGCTGGAGCATGGTGGAGAGCAGGTCGTTTTCCAGGAAAGCATCCAGTCTGGCCATGATGGAAAGTCAGATTGAAGCGATTGTGCAGGCGGGCAGGCTGGCAGTGAGCGAGTAGACAGGCAGGGAAGGTGCTTGCAGGGATGAATCTGGGTGAAGCAAATTTATTTGCATGGCTATTTATGAGACCTGTGCTGGTCGGTGTCCATCTAGTCCTATAAATCATTGACACATAAGTAGAGCATCGGTTGAACACTTGAGTCTAGGCACCAGGCTGTGACCAATATGTCAACTCCCTTTTGGCTGGCCTTCCGTAGCCATCGTCTTAATCCGGTGGAGCTGTTTCCAGTCTGTTGACAAGTCTGGACCTTGCACGTGCATTTTGGCCTTGGAGAAAGATCAATGTTATGAAATTGGCATGAAAAGGTCAAAACACGCTTGCTCTCGATGTACGAGTCCCTACTAGTGTATGAAGAGTGAGCATCCACTACTGATCAGCGGTACTGCAATTCATGTGAGAATTGGCAACAGAAGAGAATTGTTGCAGTAATGAAGGCATTGAGCAAATGTCAAGAGCTCTTATTGATGGAGTCGTTTGGCACCTCGATGAACATAAAAATGTCGAGGAAAATATAGAATGGGTGAATTGGATGGACGTTCCTTCTTATGAGATCTATTGCTGCTGGCAGCAGCCTTGATTTGACTGGGAAACGCCAGTGCCAAATCCAAAGCTGGCACGGATGGTTGTCGGGTACTGAGATCTGATTGTCTCGTTGACGTCTTTGACGGTGACCCGTCGGCTTCGCGGTGTGTTTTTATCGACAAATCACGGGCATGGTGGCCATGCAGCGGCGCTGGACCAGGCCCCAGGCCGTGTGCATGGCGACCGCCGTCGCTGCAGTGCCCGCAACCCGGATCCTGCGGTCGCGCGAGACAATTTCCAAAGCATCCTCACCACTCATTCGCCAGAGTGCTGCTTGCCGCGACTGGCGGCGCTCGCATAGCCGCGACTTCGGCGCAAGCACCGGCGGCAGTGGCGGTGACAGGTTTTGCCGGCGCAGCTCCGATTGTCTGGTGGCAACGCCGCCGCCGTTTAGGAACGCGCCCCCCCCCGCGCCAGCGCACTGCTGGCGTTGCCGCAGCCCTTGCCGGCTTCGAGTGACTGTCGAGACCACAGCCACGCTCGCGGCCCGCTGCTCCTGTCTCGCCTGGCGCAGCTCTGCCACGTCGACGAGCATACCATCATCTGCATCACCTGGCTCATCTAGCTCGCGGCACCGGCGGCGGACATGGAGATTCTCCACGTCCTACTCGACCTCGTCGTGCTGGTTGTCGGCGTCTTCAACCTGGCGCTGGCCGTCCCATTCGTCTGGGCCCTGCGGCTTGCTCGCCTGCTGTACTACAGCGCCTTCCCTGACAACGTCCGCAACAAGGTGGTGCTCATCACGGGCGCGTCCTCCGGCTTGGGCCTGGTCTGTCTTCTTACGACCCAAGCACTCGTGATCGAGCTTCACTTCGTTAGCATCGCCGCCTGCATATTTGACTGACATCCATTGGTCAAGGACGTGGAGCTGGTAGTGGTCGTGTGTAACAAGTCAGGAGTGTGTACTCAAGGTGACTGTCAAACGCTACTTCGGTGTTGCAGGAGCTGGCCTATGAGTACCCAAGCAGGGGATCGAGGCTGGTGCTGGCTGCCAAAGATGTCAAGGGCCTTGACCAGGTCGCCACTATCCTCCGGAGGAAGGCTCCCCGACTGTGGCGGTCGTGCACTGTGATCCCACGGTTGCACAAGATGCCAAGACATTGGTGGAGACTACCATTGGAGTCTTTGGACGTTGTAAGGAACTATGCCTCTGAAAGATGACCGGTTCACTCTTCCCACTTCTGCTAGTCTACAATCTGTTGGAAATGTGCCTCGACAACACCTGTATTCTGCTGTTGTAAGTCTTACTTTGACATGATTGAGGAATTGACACGCCACTTCGTTTGTTGCATGCATGCGCAGTGGATCACTTGGTCTTGAACCCAGGAATCGTGCACAAGTCGCTCATGCACGACTTGGTCTCGCAGTACAGAATGCGGGAGATCTTTGTATAAATTTCATCCTCAACTGAAATAACCCTACTTCTTACATTGTACAGTCGATTAATGTCGACAGAACATGCAATTGTTGCAATCACCTCGGACTCACCACTACCTACCTAGCGCGCTACTGTTATCTAACATGCCATTATAACAGACTTATGGACAAGATATGCAGGCCCTGTAGTTCAATTGTACAAAGTACGTGTTAAGCGCTGCACTTTGCAATGCTTTCCTGACCAGGATTCCACATTTTGGGGTGACATCTACACAACCTTCTATGCTTTGCCTCACCTGAAAGCATCGAAGGGAGTAATGGCCGTTACTGCTAGTGTGGCAGCTTATGTACCATATCCACAGCAAGCTATATACAATGCAGCGAATGCATCAATTGTTGAATTTTATGACACCTTGCGGGTGGAAGTTGGCAATGACTTGGACATAACTGTGGTTGCACCAGGCATCATAGACAGCGAGGTACGTGGATCTATCCTGATGATCTGTCTGCAACATCTAAGACCGCATAGTTGCTTTGCAAATCGTGCCTTGCTTTCTCTGATCTGGATATGCATTGGTATCTATAGTAGCTGCAAGACAACCATTACAAGGACACAAGTGCAGTGTACAAAATCCAAAGCACTGATTACCTTTGACAAGGCTTTTGGCTACAGGCAAGGCTTGGAACAGCAAGCATCGTGAAAACCAGGGAGATTGCCAAGGCTTATGTTCGGGCAGTTGTGAGAAGGCGGCGAATGCTAGTCTTGCCAGGCTGGTATACTGCACTTATGATCTATCGCCTGGTGGCACCCAACTTCTTGGAGTCGTTCTTCCGGGTCTTTCACACAAGTACCTCAAGCTTTTCATGTAAGAGATCAGCATTTCTGGGCAAGTTTCAATAGCAACATGATTGCTCGCCTTTCCTTGCACAGTAGGCAAGGCAGCATCCTTATTGCCACCCTTCTACAAGGCACTTACTCACCTTTCGGATGCTCGCATGCAGGACCACAAGCTATGAGGTATTAGCCAAGGCGAAGTGACAGTCGTATGCTGCGCAGGTGTGAGGAGGGCTGTTGCCATGGCAAGAAAGTCGTGCATCTTTTTGAGTGCTGCAGAGCATGCTACAATTAGTCACCTCCTCTAAGACACAGACAGCAATGTCTGGTATATACGCTGTCCTCACAACTTAAGTCAGAAAGACAGTGAGCATGGACAACCGTTGCCAGTGATTTCACCACCAAGATATGGTATAGCCTCCAATTGGCACATGATTGATGTGAGGGAAAAAGGATCTGCACGAGTACTGGCAGTGAATTTGCACCTCATGTAAGGGGAATGACGAGCTCACTTCATCGACTCATCTGCAGAGCCGATCAACTCAGACACTAAAAGAAGAGAAAAGGTATCAAAGAGAACTGCACATGATCCTTGGTAGTGGGCTCAGCTTCACTACATCTTGAAAGAATGCGCAAAAAAATGACTTATTAAGCTTCTCGTGGGCTTCATTCCTCATGCTGCTGGCTGTGAGAAAGGTCAGCGGAGTGACATTTCCATCTGCGGCACTGGCAGCCAGCTCCTGCCTGCTCGTCGAGATGATGACAAGTAGTGCCGCCGTTGCACAACGAGCGCCACCGACGTGACCGACACAACGAGCGCCACGGTGGCAGTCCACCAGTACCACACGAGATTCACGTGCTGCGGGTCCTCCTGCACAATCTGCACCGAGGAAAAGGCCCTGTCCTCTGACACTGCAAGAGCCACGCATAGCCCATCCTTTTTCAGCAGAGTGGCCGTTCACACTTGCCAAAAGCAATTGCAAGTGTTCTTATCAAGCAGAGCAAGCCCTCAACCACTCTAAATCCACCTGCATGTTGCACACAGCATCTTACTAGTACCCACAAATTGGAGGACATCCACGTACATAAGCCACATTCCGAGGCTCGGCTATGTAGGTGCTTACAGAAAGTCTCCATGCGGTGCCGGTGAGACTCCTCCTCGTCAGACTCCGTTGACACTCCACCAGCACTCCCGCTGGTAATGTGGCCCTCTTGGAAGACCGTCCCATCTCGACCCACGTGCTCTGTGGCCCCGCCACGCTCGTCAGAGACCTCGCTGGCCGAGTCACTCCCTTGACCGGAGAGCAAGCTGGACCTCTCCTGCGACTGATTCTCGGATTGCTCATCATCATTCTTGAGTGACACTCCAGCGGGCTCGCCGCCTGCGTCCTTGCTGCTGCTCCCGTCCTCACCTTCGCCGTCCTCCCTGTCAACCTCCTTCTCGTCTTCGCCATTGCTGTCATTGCTCTTCGCGTCCTTCTCATCGTCCGATGCTTGTGTCTCATCGCGGGCCTTGTCAACGACGTTGTCATTATCGTCCTTTTCGTCATGCCTCTCCTGCTTCTCACTGCTGTGGTCGTCATCATCATTGTCGCTGCCCTCGCCATCCTTGTCAGAAGAGTCTACTCCTTGTGCCGCAGCCTGCTCCACATTCTCGTCAAGCTCCCCGTGACCATCCTTCTTCTCGCTCAGCTTTGCCTCTCCAGACTCTTGCCCAAGCTCCTGGCTGCTCTTGCCACCGCCATCCCTGCCCTCGTCACTGTCGCCATCAGACTCTCCGTCCTCTACCTCATCCGCAGCCTTGGAGCCCTTCTCGCCATCGCCCCTTGCTTCTTGCAACTTCTCCTTGTCCTGGCCATCGCCCTCGCCCACACCGTCCTCGCCATCCTTGCCCACATCGCTGGCGGTTTCAGCCTCCTCACCTGCTGTCTTCTCCACACTATCAGGGGAGTCTGCCTCTTGGCCATCACCTTCATCACTCCCACCACCCTCTACCTCTACCTTGCCCATCGCCTGGCCACCATCAGCAGACTTGCCGTCCTTGCCATCCTTGCCCTCATCGCTGTCGGTTTCAGTCTCCTCACCTGCTGCCTTCTCCACAGGATCAGGGGAGTCTGACTCTTGGCCATCGCTGCCACCACCCTCTACGTTTTCTTCCCCCGTTCCCTGGCCACCATCACCAGACTTGCCGTCCTCGCCATCCCTGCCCTCATCGCTGGCGGTTTCAGACTCCTCACCTGCTGTCTTCTCCACAGCATCAGGGGAGTCTGTCTCTTGGCCATCACCTTCATCACTCCCACCACCCTCTACCTCTTCCTTCGCCGTCCCCTGGCCACCATCACCAGACTTGTCGCTGTCATCAGTGCCGTCACTCTCCTTAGTGCCACCAACTGCGTCCGCACCGTCGGCCGCCTGATCACGGTCGCCATCCTGGCTGCCATTTTCCTGCTCATTGTCTGCATCAGTGGTCCCCCTGTCTCCAGTCGTGGCAGTCTCCTCCGAGCTCTGGCGCTCCTCGACATCGCCGCCAGCATCAGCCTCTGCCTGGTCAGTCTGCTGCTTGCTGACCTCAGAAACTTGTTCCTGGCCGCTCTCGCCCCCCGTGACAAGTTTGTCTGAGCTGGCCGCCGCCTCCCCGCTGGCGCCTTGCACGCTTTCCACACCCACACCCTCGCCAGCGATGCTCGGCTGGCTGGCCCCCCGAGCTGGCGTGCCGTTAGCAACCTCGCCGTCCTCGTTGTTGCCCTCAGACGCTGCCGTACTGTCGATGCCAGCAGCATTGCCCGTTGGTTGGGCTGCGGTCGTCCCTTCCTGATCACTGGGCTCGCCGCCCTCCTCTGCAGCCGGTGTTGGCTCGCGGCCGTCCTCGCCGTCAGAAGCAACACTCTCGTGGTCATCCTGAGACCCAGCCTCGGCAGCACCATCCCCAGCCCCCCTCGTGCCTGTCCTGCCGCCATTGCTGTCCTGCTGCTTGCTGCTGTCTTCCTTCTCTTCGCTGCTGCTCTCGCCTGCCGCCCCCTCCGCTGCCTCACCTTGATCAGTGGCGGCGTCCTCCATACGACCTCCCTGGCCCTCCTCAGCGACCTTCTCATCTACGTTGCCCTCGTCTGAAGTGCTTCCTCCACCCTCCTCAGCAGACGGTGTTGCGGCGTCTCCACTATCCTGCTCCTTCGATCGCACATCTGCTTCACCATGAGTAGATTCACCAGCACTGCCTCCTTCACTCTCATTACCCGCTGCTGCTGACGGGTCCACGGCGGCGCCGTCAGTGGCAGCCTGTTTATGGTCAGCCAGTATGCCAGCATTTGCCACAGGCTCAGTGTCACTCTCTCTGCTGGAGGAGGATGACTCATCATCTTCCTTGTCGGCAGCCGGCACAGTGCCAGCAGCGCCCGGCTGCTCCACCCCCTCTGCCAGCTGGCCATCTGCGGCCGCTCTGCTCTCCTCCTCCACGACCTTCTCCATGGCGTCTCCACCCTTGCCAGCAGCACCTACACCCTCAGCACTCGGCGCCTCGTCTCCGGCTGCTGGGGATGCATCCTCGCTCGCATCCTGTGCATCACCGGGCTGGCTCTCCTTGACATGCTCCTCTCCAGCACCTGGCTGGTCAGCCTCAGAGCCGGATTCTTCGGTGTTTGCCAGCTGGCCCTCGTCGTTCGAGTGGCCCTCCTGTGGCGGCGACTCATCAACCTGCAGCTCGCCCGTGCTACTGGGCACCTCGCCGGCGTTCGGTGCAACATCGCTAGCATCATCAGCAGCACTGACAGCTGTCGTCTCCTCCCTGCTGTCCTCCTCCTTCACGCCACCAGCCTCTGGCTCCAGCCTTCCAGCATCGCCGCCGCTGCTGCCACTGTCGCTGCTGCTGCCGCCTTCGCTGCCGCTGCCGCCGCCAGGAGCCTCGCCTGCAGCTACCGCCGCTGCGGCTCCCTGGTCGCTCACCCCGCCCTCCGCAGTACCAGCGCCAGCATCTCCTCTGTCGCTCGCGACGCCTTCCTGCTCTTGAACGTCGTCGCCAACTGTCGACGCAACATCGCCAGCACCCTCGCTTGCTGGCGCTGGATCGTCGCTCTGGGCGCTTTTGCTAGCCTGGTCATCTGCAGCTTCACCGCCTGCAGCTGGGTTGCCGTCAGAGGGCGCAGCCTCGCCTGAGGCGCCTTCCTCAATCGGCTCACTTGCCGCCAGCTCCTCGCCACTCTGCGCTGCGACCTTGCTGCCCCCACTCTCCGAATCTGGCTGGCCTTCCTGTCCTACGCCCTCTGCTGGTGCCAGTGCATCTATGGCCTGCGCTGCCGCACTGGGCTCGTCCTCTGGCGATTTGTCAGTCGCCCCATCACCGGAGACTTGGGTCGTCCCTCCCTCGTCGACGCCGCCAGATTGCTCCGGTGTAGGAACAGCCTCCCCAGTTCCTGGCGATTGCTCGCTGGGCGTCTCCTCGGCGCTGCCATCGCGTCCTGTGACGCCGTCGCCATCGACGATCTCCCGGGTCTGGCCGGGCTCCTCGGCTGCTCCTTCCGCCGGGGAGCCGGCATCTGCAGCGCCGCCGTCCAGCACCTCCTGAGCCGAGTGCTCCTCCTGGGCAGTGGCAGGCGCCTGATCGCCGCCAAAGGGGGCATCGACGAGAGGCGCCGTGAAGCTGCCGCCGCCGCCGTCCACCTGCTCCTCGGCGAAGTCATGGCCGCCCGGAGCGGCGTCGCCGGCGCCGCCCGAGTCCCCCTCCGCTTGCAGCAGGCTGCGGCGGCGCTGGCCCAGGAGCCCGCGCGGCAGCCGCGCGTCTGGTCGCACCCGACGGGACGGCGCGCCGCAAGATGCACAAGCACGCGAGAAATGTGCCGGTCAGAGCCCGACGGCGGCTTTGCATCTGCCGCCGTGCAGAGACGGCGCCAAAGCGACAGTTCCGAGATGGGCGATGCAAGCGGCTTCTGGCCCCGGGCATCGAGCGCGCGTGCGACGGGGGACAGAGTCGCGCCCCGCGAGATCGCGAGCGCCGCCTGCTCCGGAGCGGCTTCTGCGCGCTGCGCCGACAGGGTCAGCCGGGGCCCAGATCCGCATCGCCGGGGCGCGGCTGCGGTACCTGCGAGGGGGCTGGACAGGAGGAGCGCGGCGAGCGCCAGTGCCAGCAGGAGCGCGCGCGAGGGCGGCGCCGACAGGCCGCCGCGGCTGCGCTGCTGCGCCGCCATCTNGGGGGGGTGGTGCACGCCACGTGGGGGGCCGGGGGCGGGGGCCCGGTCGGCCGCGGCTTGCCGGGCCGCCCTGCTTCTTTCTTACCGCTTCCCCTGGCCCCCCTTCCTCGTCCTTTGTTGATTCTTTTTGGGCCTGGCTTTTCCAGCCCCTATTCTCCATGGCCGAGCACTTTCTCCTGCTCCGTGGGCCGGCCCCCCAGTCCCTCGTTCCACCAGTCCATCTGCCGCGCTTCTTCTCGCTGCCGTCCATGGCGCCGGAGCCGGCGATCAGTGGGCGAGCACTTCTTCGATCGTTCCCCGCAGGAGAAGGAGTCCCCGCAGGGGACTCTTTCCGGCCCTTTCTTCTGGGCTGGATTCTCACAGCCACTGCTGTCAATCTGGAAGCGCTGAAAGAAGTGGCTCTCGGGCTGTTCAGGCTGGGTATGCGGTCGAAGGCGCCGCTCGCGCAAAGGTGACCAAGTACGCCGACCGTCCGCCAGCCGACGCGTTCTTCCCTCTGGCTATCGACACCCGTGAAGAATTTCGTGTATTTGAACGCCCATGGGGCGTTGGGTGCTCGGTGGCTCGAACTGCTCCACCAACTTGCTCGTCACGCCGTTGCCCACCGCTTCCATGGGGAGCCGGTGGACTTCCCCGCCGCCGGGTCGTTGGCCCAGGTGTATCGCATGCGCCTGGCCGTCTCGCTGCAGAGGTCCATGGCCCGTGCGCTGCACCTGCGTGCTGGCCGAGCCCTTGCTGCTGCCTCTGGCCCTGGCCAGGGGATATACTTCCAGGAGCATAGCCTCTCCGACCTGCGCCTGCTTAGCAGAGGTTACTGAGTGGTTAGTAGCTGCTTTGTTTTTTCTTGTGTGCTTGTCATTTCTGCTGCTTCGCCTTAGGGCTTCGCCTGGCTTCCCCCCCCCTCTTCTTGTACTCTGTTCATTCTCTTTTGGGCTGGCTGTTCCAGCCCATATTCTCAATGGGCGAGCCCTTCTCAGAGCAAGGGCTTCCATCTGCATCGTCTCGTGTCTAGTTGTGTAGTCTTCTCGGCACCTATTTGGCTCTGGCGATTGTCCGTTCTTTTTGGGCTGGCTTGGCTAGCCCCTCTTCTCTAAGGACCTGCTGGCCAAGCTTGCGCGGCGCGCTGTGTACCGCCGGCGAGGTGAGCCTGCTGACTTCAACGCCCCTAGCTCATGGGCCTAGGTCCATTGCATGCGTTTATCAGTCTCCCTCCAGCGGTCCATGGCACACGCCTTACATCTGCGTGCTGGCCGTGCTCTCGCTGCAGCCTCTGGCTTTCACCAAGGGGATTGTTCTCCGGCAGCTAGTCTGTCGGATCTGAGACTCCTCACTCGTCGCTACTGCGTGGTCCATCCATCACCCGTTCTGACATAGCGCTTTAGGCCCCTCCGTCATCTGGCCCCTTCGAACGTTTTCTCGCACCAGATTGCGCCACTCTCATCTTGAGGACGTAACCAGCTTTCCCAGTCGTCAGCCTGGTGAAGTGTTCCGTCTCCAGGCATCTGTCAAACCTTTCCTGCGGTACTGACAGTCAACTTACCAGCCGGATAAGGTGCAGTTTCCAGGCATCTGTCAGGCCATTACTGCTGCATTGACATTCCAGCCATGTAACTATCATGAAGAAGGCTGCCTGCTAAGTCACCCCTACTCAGCAGCCGCAAGTTGGAGAAATTAGCAGCAGGGACGAAAGATGGGATGGGCTTTCCTCTTCCAAAGGGTGCGAAGGCTGTGAAAGCCAGCCCATCAACTCTGGACAAGGAGTCACCCCGCCTAGAGCCAGCGACGGCAGACAGGGCACGCCCAGCACGGGAATGCAAGGCATGCCCAGGGAGCGCTGCGAGGAAAGCGAAGTCACATGCGATACACTAGGGCCTGAGAGCCTGCGGCGTTGAGAGCTGCCTGCTCCTCTGTGGCCATGGGACAGAGCGCGTCTGGCGAGCCGGTGCAAGGCACAGGAGTCAATCGCCGTGGCATCCGGCAAGTCGTGCCGGCCACGCAGCGCACGGCGACGTCGTCTGCAAAGAAATTGTTCGCCCACAGAGAGAGAAGGCGCGCGGTGCGCATGAAATTAAAGCGAGGCCAATTCAAGCCAATAGATTGTTCAGGCAGAAAATGCAGAAAGAATGCAGCGCAAAGAATGTGGCTACGTGAAATGACGCCCTACACTAGGAGGGCCGGAGGTGCCACAGAGCGGGGGGAGCCGTGCTGACGGGGGCCATGTCCACTCGACCTGTACCGCTTGTGGAGCTGCACAAAATGCAGACATAAATTCAGGCCCACATATGCTGGACCTGAGCGCTTGAGGATGCCAAAAGGACACCATGCAGAGGCGACAGAAGCAGCTCAGCTGAAGGGGGACCATCTGTGAGCTCGGGTCTACATGCCAGGGGAGAAAATCCCAGCTTACCTGTGCTCTTGCTCTTGCCCTTGCCCTTGGGAAGGACGAGGATGGCGCCCGTCATCCTCAGCAAGTGCCTGCAGCAATAATAGGGGTAGAAACCTGGCTGCAGGAACGTGTACGCGTATGTAACGCCTAGACCAGAAGTTCGTTTGACCCGAAGCCAGTGACGTCGTGGCTGTAAGGCTCCTTCCCAGCTGGTGCGCTGAATCCCGTCCATAGGAGAGGACCAGCCAAGGAGCTCAGCAAATGCAAGTCGAGGTTGGCCAGGAGGAGGTCCTCATGTCATCTTGATCTTGCAATTTCTGCCCTTGAGCGTGACGGCTGACTGCCAGACCCTTTGCGATGCCACTCTGACGCAAAGGAATTGGACCAATGCGTCCATGCTCAGCAGGCTGGAAGCAGTGAGTCATACCATCCACGCAGTGCTTTTTATCGTCCGTCCAGTGCTACGTGCACGTCGTGCCTGCCTTCAATGTCGTGACGCCGTTTGAGGTAGGGAGCCCCCAGGGCAGGGTGCACTTGGTCACGACTTTGCCTGGTTTGTATCCTTTGAATTTGTTCAGCAGGGCCGCGGGCACCTTCTGGGCGCCTGCAGGAGATCCAGGCGGCGGACGGACGATGCCCGAGAAGAAGTCGATGAAGCCGCCGTAGCAGTTGCCGACGGCGTGCGCCCAGAGGACGTAGGGGGGGTCGGGGTTGGCGTAGGGGCCCTTGCCCCAGATGTGGATGTGCTGGCTGACGTTGTCTGGGAGGGCGAGCGTGAAGAGCAGCGAGATGAGCACGGTGCCGGCGGCTTTGGTGGTGATCTCCACGGCGGAGCGGGTGACGTTGAGCCCGGTGCCCAGCGGCAGCGGGCTGTACTGCTTGATGATGGGCGGGCCGCCGGAGTTGTTGGGGAAGGCGGCAATAATGTGGGACTTGGGCATCCTGCCGTTGGGCGAGAGGCCCCAGGCGATCCACCCCATGGGCTCCTGCGGTGTCTGGCGGTACAGGATCTCTACCGTCCCCAGCCTCTCGTCGAGCGTCCAGGCCAGCGAGCCGGTGTCGCCGTCCAGCGACGAGAACGCCGCGAACGACCGCGCCGAGCTGGCGAAGGTCGCGGACTTGGAGCACTTGGCGGCGGCCAGCGCGCCCGCCGCCGCCGCGGCCAGCAGCACCA
>WELB01000343.1:84724-94814 GCA_009602725.1 Spirogloea muscicola | reverse complement strand
CAAGGGCTTCAAGGCCACGACCAAGGCGTCCGCCGAGAACCTCCAGGTGAGCAGCGCGCGAGCGCCGCTGCTGGCACAGTGACGCTCAATCACTGGCTGACGTAACTACGACGGCGCGGTAACAGCAGATCAACGAGGAAGTGCGGCGCATGTTCGAGCGCATCTGGAGCCAGGTGGAGGAGAGGCTCGGGCCCGACCGCATCCACATCCCCAAGGAGATTGTGTGGCTCAACGGCGCGCCCGGCGCAGGTCGGCCGGCCGCTATAGCTTGCTCCTAGATCACCACTACAAATCGAACCTGGGCTGGCACGACGCGGTATCTGGCCAGCATTGCTCTGCCTCACATTATGAAGGCCTTGCCACGAGCACGTAATTGGCCACCTCCTTGCTTTTTTCGTTGTCTCACTGGCATTTGATGCGGAGCGTCGCTTCATGCAGCCTCTTGACGACTCTGAACTTGCCGCGAGCACAGGCAAGGGAGCAAACACGCCGTTCATACTGCGTACGAGGGGTTTCCAAGGTCCATGAAAACACAAGCTTGCCCTTGCCGTGCATTGCCGGGGGCAGCACTGTGAATCAGCACCTGGCTGAATGAGTTATACTTGCAATGTGCCATGCTTCAGGTCCTTACCCTCACCTTGCCACTTGCTGAACAGGCAACTTGTTCTGTTGTGCGCCTCATTTCAGCGAAAGCAATCCAGATCAGTGATCTCCTCCAGAAGAGCATGGAGACTGTGGCCATCATGAAGAGCGGAGGCCTTGTGACAGACAACACGGTAGCGGAGCTTCTGTTGGAGGTAAGAGAAGGCCAGTGCCACCTGGAGCTCCTCATGGCTGCTTGTTGATGCCCTGGGGTGTACTTTTACTATCTAAACTTGGTTCTAGACTTGGTATGTAGCAAGGAGGTCTAGGCCATGGATGAAACAGTGGTCAGAGTTGAGTACAACAATCCTATTACTTATCTGGACTTTCAAGCAGGCCCGGTCCTAATTGTGATTGCAGGCAATTCTCAGCCCGGAACTGGCAACGGAGGCTGATTCTGAGGAGACCTCTCTGTCGACCGAGGTGAGTGCTGACAGCACGGAGTCTAGGTCTTGAGCTCGAGACAGTGAGGGTCGAGAAAAGGCAGAGACAAACAGAGGCATGCCTTCATGGTTGGAGAAGACAATTACGTAGTAGCTCGGTAGTATATCATTGGTGGTGCTTTGAGTTGTCTTTTGCGTTGGTGCCTCTGGCCGTCTTCACTTTGTAAGGTAGATAGAGGTTACTATATTTCCAGCACTGGAGCGCCTGTTAGAGTGATCATTCCTCAGGACGATCTGGCAGATGCGCATGGATCTGCCTGCAGGACTTTACGGACTTGAGCGCCAATGGCACCATTGCTGGGGTGGTTGTCGACGGCTTCCCTAGGACCACCCAACAAGTAGACTTCGTCAAACTACTGTATGATAAGTGAGCATTCTGTCTCTTATCTGCACATGGTGAGTCAGAAGTGGCCACTCCACTTTCATACTAACAAGGTGCTGCAAAGGCTTACATAAGCTTTTGCGCAACCTCCGCATAAACTTACGAGATACATGGTCCACAGGCTCATGGAGCTCCACTACAAGTATCTGGACACGCCGCTGGAGACCAGATATCCCCGGCCCATCTTCAGGATTGCTGTCCTGTGAGGATTACTGGCCTTGTTTGGCTATGCCATGTGTGTGGCAAAACATGCATGAGTCTTAGAGTAAGCACCTCAAACAGTGGAATTAGGTGGTACCATGTTGGCAACCTGGCAAATTGTGGTAGTTTGGTAAGCCTGAAGTATATGATGTAACAGCAGTGAATGAAATGTGGATCTTATATCTCACATCATCAGTGCTTGCTTGGTGTTGCCAGGCTGCATAGAGCGCATGTGCTAGCTTGTGCAATTTGTACCAGATGGCTGCCTGTCGAGCTATGTTAACAATTGATACAATGTCCACAGATATGTGGAGGAGGAAGAGAGTGTGAGGCGGCAGCTGGCCAGGGGAAAGGCTGCTATCCTGCATAACCAGAGAGTAACGGACAGTGGGGTGGGTGAGCTGCAGGAAGTTCGGCCGACGGACCTTGAGTAAGCAACTTCTCAAACAAGGAAGGAACTTTACAGATGCTTGTCACAATAATCCTTTCAGAGGCAGGCTGTTGTCGGTTGAGGAATCTGCAAAGCTTCCGCCTACTGGTAGTTGTAGCTTAAGAGTACCAAGCATGCAAACGTGCAGCGAGAAGGCAGCAAGGAGGAGGTATCAGATATTCAAGGAGCACTATGGGACGCTCCTTAGATTGAAGTCATTCTTTCCCTTCCATCTCATTGATGGAATGGGGAGCTTAAGCGAGTGTCGCACTCAAGTAAGTCAAGATTGACCTTTCAGTGTTGTGTAGCATGTCTCCATTTGCTGTCCAAGCTTCACGTTTATGAGAACAGCTTCTTATCATCTGTGCCCCATTGGCTTTGAGCACTATAGACTTGTGCTGACAAACAACTGATGTAAAGCACGATTAGAGTGTCAATTACGATTTACCTTAATTGTATCTGCAACTTCATCGTGTAAAAACACCGCGTCTGGTTCGCAGATAGAGAAAGAGCTGCAATATCAAAGTGCTCTAGAATTGGAGAGCACGACATATCGAGCCATCAGCCACATACCACTGGCCAAGGTATTTTGGTGTCAAATCTTGTCTGTACCACCATGCGTAGCAAGTTTGTGACTCACTTGATTGGCATGCTTGTTCTCTGTCAGGCCCGTAATGACAATTGTGAGTGCTGTGGACAAGTATATACAACAGGATGCAAGCGAGCAGCGCTTTTGCTGCCCAGACTTAGCTGTCCTATCTTAGCAGCCGCATTTCCTCTTTGCTTGCACAAGCTTCGAAGGAGCATAGACGACAAGCATGCATGCATTGACCCACTTCACAAACAAGTCTATTGCAGGATATTGTCAAGCAGGCACGTCAGCACATGGTCACTCGCTTGGACTATTATGAGAAGCACAACCACAACAAATTTAAGAAGGTCGTTGACATTATTGACGAGGACATTGTTCCCATCATCCGGCGGTGCGCATTGGCGGGAGTCGCTGTGTACAACACGGAGAAGCCGGTGCTCGTCTCAGACCCCATGGCGGCAGAGATGCTCGCAGACATACTCTCTGAGCGTGGCTATGCTGTCACATGGCAGGTGAGTAGCTCTGAGATGACTAATAACGAGCATGATGCAGCATGTTGCATTCCGGCACCAGGCGAGCCAGCACAAGTAAATGGGCGCCCAGCAAAGTCTTTGAGCCATTTGCACCATTCTAAGTGTTACTAAAACGTCAATGGGTGTGCCACTCAGGTACGAACAAGAGAAATCCCGGTTCTTATCAATAAACAAACGTATGAAGTCATATGCAAGCAGCAAAGGTCACTTCAATTTCGGCTCAAGTTTGCAAGGCCACTCATTCGTAATACGGAGGCCGCCACAAGCCTCAAGTCCAGCCTAAATGCTGAAGCGGCATAGCTCTCCAAAGAAGACCTATGAGCTGTATGGCGTTCGGCATAGCACTACTAGCAAACGTAATGCTTGGGGAAAGATGGGTCTATTCATTCAGACCCTGCACTTAGCACCCCGTAGATTTTGTGGAGAATCATTAAGAAGGCCACGAAAGGCGCGTCCGTAAGGCGCGCGTCCAGCATGAATAAACTGTGAATTGGCACACAATCCTGTCAGATTGACATGATTATACAAAATAGGCTATCCACGTTTGGTAAGACGTGGAGGCAGTGTGTCCTTGGTTCCCTTAGATCCTTTCACCGTTTGTGGCATTGGTCAGGCTCCGACATTGCCCTGCATGCCTGGAATTCTTGTGAGTGGCTTCTAAGCATTGCCACGCAGTCTTCATTCAGACTTTGAGCAACTGACAGCACTAGAAGCAAGAAGGCAAAAAGGCCTCTGTACAATTGCAAGCCTTAACTGTTGCACTTATTGTGGCTGGGTGATGAGCTCAGCGGAGGTTGACGCTTCAGTCTTCGTTCAGTCTGGTAGCTGGTCGTCCGTATCAGATGGTAGAAGTGGCTGCTGATATATTCAGGGGCAGCTGTAAGCACTTGGCATAGCCAGCCAAGTGCTTACAGAGCGAACCAATACATCTACGCTATGCAGAGCCGCAGGCTGGGCAATCGGCGATCTCAGTGACCCGCGGTCAGCAGTAGCAACTGATGGACAGCTGCTGGGCAGAGCACCCAGTACGGCTGCAGCGGCCCTCGGGTTAGAGAGGAAAGGGTCTTCTAAGGAAGATTTCATCCAAGAGGTGGCGATAGCTGTGTGCTGGCCTTTGACAGCCATCGCACCCTTCAAATGGGCCTGCTTCTACTTGTGAGAGGCCAGCACAGATATCATGGACGAGTACCCAAGAAGAAGCTCATCCAAAGGGGGCGATGGCTGTGAGAGGTCAGCCCAAGAGAGAATGGACAAGGTCCAAAGTAGGAGTAGCAAGTCCGAAGGTCCCGAGGGCTGTGAAGGGCCAGTCCAAAAATAAGGAGAAGCCTAAGAAGCCGGATGCATAGACCACTATGCAAGCTCTAATCGTATGAATGGTTGCTCACTTATCTCAAGGTCAAGGTCCTGAGATGGCTTCTTTCCTTGCACTTGTATGGGCTGGCTGGCATTGTCTTACTTTGGAAAAGCTCTTTCTTTCAGATGTATGGAACAAGGAAAGGAGACGCCCCCGCCTAGCGCCTGAGACGGCAGCCAGGGCACGATCAGCACGAAGATGCAAGGCTTGTGCCAGGGAGCGCTGCAGATGCAAGCCGCTTTCCACCTTCCTGAAGGAATGGAGTGTGTGAAATGATGGAGGGCCTGAAGAGGTGTGACAAGGTCTCAAAGGTGGCGGAAATTGCCAAAACTGCAGGAAAGCAAAATCCATCACGGAGCGGCCATCCGTGATGGCCGCTCAGTAACCCTTCTCGGTTGTTCGCACTCAAGCTCCCTCAGACCTTGTCCGTTCTTTTGGGCTGGCCTTTCCCAGCCACCAGTCAATCTGGCCGCGCTTTCTCTCTTTCTTTTGTCTCCGTATTATGTAGCATTGTTTAGTCTGCACTCGACTCTGCCTGAACAATGTATTGGCTTGAATTGGCCTCCCTTTCAATTCATGCGCCCCGCGCGCCTTCTCTCTCTCTCTCTTTCTCGGACGGCGGTGTGGATGCCGGTCGGCCCCAGGCAACCAGTTTGGGCGTGACCATGTTAAGCCTGAAGTGTGCCCAAGAAGGCTTGATGACCGAGCGGGTACCTGACTCGCTGACAAGGCCCGGCGCCGGGGGACACGTGGTAGCCTAGTGACGTCACGCTGGTGGGCGGCCCGCCGGGATGCCCGGCCGCGGCGGCAGGGGGCGATGGCGCGCCGAAGCACTATCCGCGAACCCGGCGGCCGGCGCGTCGCGGGATGAACGCTCGGAAGAGCGGGCCGCATCCGGCGGCACGCGCAGGGCCGTGCGGCGGCAGTCGGCGATTCCGTCGGGCAAGATAACGCGCGCCGCGCGCACCTTCCGTCCGCCCCTGTACGGAAAATCGCCCTGGCCGCCGCCGCCCCCGCCGCATTTAGCGCCGCGTTTGGCGCCGCATTCGGCGCCGCGTCGGCCGCGTCGGGCCGCGTCGAGGGCACGGTGGGCTCCGGAGGCGGCGGCTGGCCAGGCGCAGCGNCGCACCTTCGGGCTGGGTGGCGAGGGCCTGCAGCGACTTGGCGGCGGCGTCCAGGCGGGCCAGGGCGGTGCGCAGGTGGACGAGCGAGTCCCCGAGCACGCTCACCTCAGACTCCAGCTGCTCCTTGACCTGGGACATGCGTGGGAAGCCGCTGCCGCCGCCGCCGCCGTCGAGCGGGGCCGAGATGTGGCGGGAAGCCGTTCATGGCGTACAAAGAATTCAGGCTACACTTCGAAGGACGGGGGCTCAAGACTTCAGGGGACGCGGGCCGGAAGGGCTTGGGGATAGGGTTTGCTTTAGGGCTTAGGGTTTAGGATAAGGGCCTCGGGGCTCTCGCGCACCTGGCGGAGCTGCTCGAGCGACAGCTTCCCGAGCCCGCCGCCGCCGGGCGCGGCCGCCGCGGGCGGCGGCGCGCAAAAAAAAAAAAAAAAAAAAAAAAAAAAAAAAAAAAAAAAAAAAAAAAAAAAAAAAAAAAAAAAAAAAAAAAAAAAAAAAAAAAAAAAAACCGCTGCGGCGTGCGCCGCCGGCGTGCACCGCCGCCCGACGGACGCCTGGCCCAACGCCCTCGTGCGCTGCGCCATCCCGGCGTTTGCCTCGGCGGTGGGCCACGCCGCGCCGCTGCCCGAGATGGCCGCCCGCCTCGTCGCCCAGGTCCGCGCGCCCACATGCCGCGGCCATGGGCGCACAGTCCCTCCCACCATTAATCTCAATATTGTTGCTCTAAGTGTTTTAGGTTTTCTTTGTTGTTCCATTTCGGCGCCTCATTTGTCACAGACTTGGGCGGCGGCGGCGGCGCTGTTCACTGCAGGTCGTGGCGTTCTCGGCGACGCTCGTCTTCTATGGCGACCACGGGGCGGTGCTCATCCACGTCCCCGTGCTCCTCGCCACCACCTTTGCTGCCAGCCTCTTCGCCTTCCGTCTCCAGGTCGCAGGCCCCCGCCGAGGATGCTGCGGCGGCGGCACCGGCGGGGCTGGTGGCAGCGGGCTAGTTCTGATGGCTGGTCGACGTCCGGCCGGCTCGCAGGTGCAGGCGGGCTCCGTCGCCGTCGTGGAGGAGCGGCGGCTTCAAGCAGACGATGACGAAGTTCTCCAGAGCAGCAGCAAGGGGGCCGCCGTGGCTGGGCGACTAGCGCTGCCGCAGAAGGCTGTCGTGGAGACACATGAGTGCGGCCATAACCGCGGCGGGGCCTATGGCTACAGCGGCGTCTACCGAGCCCGGGACTTGCCCGACGAGGAGGATGCTGGCTCGCTGGCTGCCGGCGGCATCAGCAGCGCCGGCCGGGGGGACAATTACGCCGCCACAGCGGAAGCGCGGCTGCTGCCGCCCACGTGCTTCCTCTCGGGTGCAGCACGCCTGCTGCTGGCCGCACCGTCGCTGCGGCACTTGCCATACAGAGGGCAGCTGCCGGCGGCGGCGACGATGGCTGGCAAAGGCGCTGTGCCGCCGCCGCCCCTGCTGGGGCCACCTGCGGCGTTGAATGGTCCCTCACGGGAGGCGGCGCTGTCAGAGGAAGCGCTGCGGTCGATCGAGACCGCGGCAGAGGCAGTGTGCGCGGCCGAGGCGGCGCTGGCGGCGCGCGCCGCTGCTGCTGAGGCTGCGCAACAGGCTGCCAAGGCTGCGGCGGCGGAGCTTGAGATGGCCTGGGTTCACGCCCAGTCTGCCAAGGTCAGTAAGGGCCAGCCTAAATTAAATACCATGAAGCAGCCCCCGTCCACCATTGATGGCAATGCTGGCGGCCGTCTTTCTAAGTGGTCATGCCACCGCAACTGCAGATCTCTGTGGAGGCGGCCACCACAGCCCTCGTCAGCGGCGGCTTGCCGGCGGACTCTGCAGGGGTGGCGTCAGCGTTGTCCTCACCGCTGGCCGAGATCGACAGCCAGATCGCAGCGGAGCTGGCAACCATCGTGCGAGTCTCTGCAGCACTCGAGGAGGAATGCGCGCTCGTCTTCTTCTCGCGTGCCCGCGCCCTTATGCGGCGCATCTCCGCCTCAGAGTGCCTCGCTGCCTTCATTGCCCGTACCAACTGCTGCTGAGCCTGCGGCCGCCACTGCCACTGCCGCCACCGCCAATTGGCTGGCCGGCATTCGCTTGCACAGCGGCTCTTCCAGGCAAACCTTGACCTTTCCATCCCATACACTTCCGCAACACGGATTGCTGGCAGCAGATTGCGTGACCCCTGCCATCCTTAGGTCTGCTGACATGATTGGCCAACCAAGAAGGCCGCCATGACTGCTGCCGCCACCATTACAGCCACCGCTGCCGCCCCTGCACTCGTCAGCGCGGCTATTGGCACCTTGTTAAGTGACTCCCAAGGTGCCGCTGCATAAGGTTGTCCATCCTGTCTTCACTGACAAGGACAGAAGGAGCTATTTCCAATCACGCCTGCAGCCACAAGCTCTCCCTGCCACAGAGCTCCAGGAAGGTCGCCACGTTGCCGTTTGCCATACTGCCAGCTGCCAGGCTTTGACAGCGAGCACGCTATCCCTGTGATTGGCAGGGCTTTGTGCGGCTTCTAGTCCTACTTCGCCCTCATGTATTTGCCAGTTGATGGCGTTTCTGAGCCTCAAGGTGCTGCACACTACATGCGAGTACGCTGTCAACACGGTACAGAACCAACCAGTGCAGGCATTGAGTCTCAGCTTGAGGTCTGGCATACTGGCTTCATGGCTAAGGGCGGTATTGAGGGGATAATGGGCTGTTTGAGCGGCAGTCAGCAGCTGTAGCTGGCTGCTCAACGTAAGGCTACAACTTGTCACGCCGGCTGTTGCTGTCATTGCCACCGTGGAACTTCCAGTGGTGCTTAGAGCACGGCCACAGTGCTGAAGCTTCCCACCCTGGGCTATGATCAGTTTATAATCAAGAGAATGTGATTCTGTCAACAATCTTGGCGCCGCGGGCCTGCATGACGTAGAGCCCAACATGGTGCGCAGCATCCTGCAAAGGAGAGGTGACCCACGTGGCAGTTTTGGCTAGTCAGTCATGAGGGACCGGGAGCCCTCGACTTAGAGAAGGAGCGTCAGTTGACCAACTCGATGACAGCATGCAAGCCTACAAGGAGCCTCGTGGAGGCCAAGGTCTAGGTGGTCAAGAATGGTAGTGAACATTCCCTCCGCCGACCTGGGGGTGCAGTGGGCCGGTGCCGAGAGCCTTGGCGGCAGCCCGGTCAAGGTCGTAGGTAGCGCAGGCACCAGCATGCACAGTAATGTCCTGCAGCGGTGGAAGCAGCCCGTGGTTCCGAGCAGACAGCACCGAGACAACAAAGTCGAGCACGCAGATGTCCGTGCAAATACCCGTCACGACGATCTGCAGGCGAATATATACAAGGGATCGTTCAGCACCTTGGTGAGGGAAGCAGGCATGCTCCTGTTTTCTACTGTGAGTTGAGAAAATTCACATATTTGGTATCGAGGGAAGAGCAGATGAAGATCAAAGACTCAAACAGGCAAGGGCGCTGGAGGCCTTGCCCTTGATAGCAGCACCATAATGAGAGTTGTAGGATGAATTCCATCATTGCTCGACATTTGCGCTGAGTCTCACATAATCAAGTACTATATAACTATGCAATCAGAGTATGAAGTCTTCAAACAGGCAAGGGCACTGTAGGCCTTGCACTTTCAGTTCAATAATTCGTTTGTAAAATGAGATGGCGTGGTCCCTCGACAAAGACTGTGGCTGGGCATTGTGGAGGGCCATGACAGTGTCAGGTCAGAGGGCCCTCCGTGAAGGCGGTAGCCGAAGCCGCCACAGCAGCGGTAGGGCAGAGGCCTTGACCCAGAGCCACAGCCCCGCTGCGAGGCAGCCAGCAGCGCTCGTCTCTCACCTGCCGCAACTGGTGGCGGCGGACCCAGTCGACGACGGCGTTGGAGCCGTTGGGCGCCGTCGCGCCCACGAAGCCGTCGATGCAGTCCTTGCGCACGAGCGTCGCGGTCGGGCAGCTCTCGAGCCACGCCAGCTCTGCCGGCCACCGCCGACGGGCGTCAGGTCCGCATGAGGTCGCCTCGAGCTACGTCCAGTGCATTGTCTACATGGAGACCTGTCCATTGTCGATTAGCATTACTTTCTCCTACTAAAGGATTCCCATTGGATCAAGCAGTACATACAGTAGCTCTTGACACACTGTTTGCGAACGCCAACGTGTCAAATCGAGGTGTCGCCAGCATCAGTGCCGCCGGCGGCGGCGGCGGCGGCGGCGGCGGCGGCGGCGGCGGCGGACCTGGGATGAGGTCCTCCTCGCCGGTGCCGGCGACGCAGTGCGGCGGGTACGGCGGCTCCGGGCGGTCCGCCGCATGCGTGTCCAGGAACGCCAGTGCCGGCCAGCGCCGCTTGGCGAAGGCGGCGGCCAGCGCCGCCGTCTCCGCGACCATCGCCGCAACCTACGCGTCCGGGGC
>WELB01000343.1:63293-76335 GCA_009602725.1 Spirogloea muscicola | reverse complement strand
GGCGGCCGCGCGCATCGCCGCCGCCGCCGCCGCCGCCGCCGCCGCCGCCGCGGGTTCAGATTAGGGTTAGGCCCTGGATTAGGGTTTCGGCTGAGTCCGGGGTTGGGGTGGGGTCCAGGGGGCGGCACTTGGCCTGGGGGTGTGGGCGCCTGCCGGAGCGCCACGTGGCACGCTAGGCGTGGCTCCCCCCTCATGCCGGGGAGGTCGCCGTGACGACACGCCAGCTGCGCCACCACCCACGCCGCCGCGGCTCGCGCCGCACAACGCGCCGCAATTCGCGGTGGGAGTGCGGCAGCGGCGGTGGCGGCGGTGTCGGCGGCGGCGGCGGCGGGTCCTTCAATGGCCGGGCAGCCGCCGCCGCAGCTGCTGCGCCTCGGCGCCTTCTCGGCAGGTGCTTAGGCTGCTTCTCCCGCCGCCGCCGCCGCTGCCATCGCCGCCACTGCCGCCGCCACCGTCTTCGCCGCCATGGTGCCGGTGCTGCTCCGGCTGGCCTTGCAGCCTGCGCCAGGGTAAACCGACACGGCCGGCCTCGTCACTACCGCAGGTTGTGGATCCGGGCTCAGTGCTGCCGTGCCCTCGTCCCCCTCCGCCGCTTCCCCGTCCTCTGCCGCCGCCGCCGCCGCCGCCGCTGCCATAGGTGCCGCCGCGATGCTCGACGACCGCGAGGTGCGCCCTCCCGCGCTCCTTGTCCGCTCCACCACTGCGGCGAATGGTGTTGGCAGTCCTGCGACTGACGCGCCTTCCCGCCGTCGTCGAGGCCAGGACGGAGGCGCCGCCGCCGCCGCCTCCGCGCGGCGCGGCGACAGGGCCAGCGCCGTCAACGCCAGTGGCGGGAGCATCGCAAGTGGCCCCAGCGACGCTGCCGCTCCCGTGCAGCGGGAGCTGCAGCTGCTGGAGAAGGCCGTCTCAGCCGCCGCTGCGGCCGTCATCTCAGCCATCATCGTCAACCCCCTCGACGTCGCCAAGGTGGCCGCCGCTGCCACCGCCAGAGCCGCCATGCAGCGCTGCCAATGCCGTCACTCGATCAGGCGGCGTTGTCCCTGAGGCCTTGCACCGCGGCGCTTGTCTTGCGACCGTTGGTGGCCATCTTCGAGCTGGACTTAGCCATGGCGCTTTGGGCCACCTCGCAGACGAGGCTGCAGGCGCAGGCGGCCACTGCCGGCGCGCCAGACTTCAGCGGGCGGCCTGCATGGGCCGGCGCAGCACAACCGGACCAGGTCCTCCCCGCATTCGGCACGTCCATGTCCACTCTTGAAGGTCACTTTGAGCTTTGCTGCGGCACTGGCTGACACGGAAGAGCAGCGGCGGCGATGACGGCGGCGGCGCAGGGTGCGAGGTGCTCGCCGGCATACCCTCGGCCCGCCGGCGTGCCCCGCGGGGGCTTCGCCGGCTCCGGCGTTGCAGCAGTGGCGGCGGCGTCGCCGCTCTGCCCGCCAGACAGCCTGCCGTACACGAGCACGCTGGACGTCTTCCACAAGGTCATCCGCCAGGTGCGCCGGCGGTTGACCTCTTATCTCACTGGTCGGCTGCAGCCATGGCACGTGTGGTGTATCCGATGACCTTTCTGCAACGGAGCCTGGAGTTGACATAGCCCTGATTGTCGAACAGGAGGGCTTCTTCCGGCTCTGGCGCGGCACCAACGCCGGACTCGCCATCGCCATACCCACGGTGCGGCACCGCTGCCGGCAGCAGCGCCGCCGGCAGCACCGCCGCTGCACGGCCCGCCGCGGCCGCAGCTGGCAGGCCCTGACAGCGATCGCGGTCGTGCGCTGCGGCGACGGCGTGCAGGTCGGGATCTACCTCCCGCTGTACGACGTGATGCAGGAGCGGCTGGGCCGGGTGCCGGCGCTGGCGCCCTACGCGCCGCTGCTCGCCGGCTCCTTGTCGCGCGCCGTCGCCTGTGTCATCTGCTCGCCCGTCGAGCTGGCCCGTACACGCATGCAGGTCCGACCCGGCCGACCGCTGCCCCCGCCGCAGGCTGGCCAGCGCCTGCTAGCCGCAAAATGCATCGCAGTCGTGCAGCTGACAGCCAGCGGCAAACACTGATTGTAGTAGCCCCTTGCTCAAGGCCCAGGCCCAGAAGGAGCTGCTAGGTGCCGTCGCACCGCCAGGCATTTGGGCGACGATGCAAGAGGTCGTGGCTTCGTCGCCATCTGGCTCGAGTGAGGCCTCGCTACCCTGCGCGCTGATTGCCATCAGCCGGCTTGCAGGCGGCCGTCGCGTCCTCCTTGGCACGTTCACCAGTGCCTCACGTTGTTGCATTGGTTGCGGCGGCGAGGCAGTGAGTGGCGTGCGGCGACTTTGGACTGGCGTGGGCTCACAGCTTGTGCGCGATGTCCCGTTTTCAGCCATCTGCTGGGCCACACTCGAACCCGTGAGCAGCGCCCGCTGCCAGTGGCCATGGCCAAGCTGCACAACACAATTGCTGCACTCTTGTGCGCGCAGACCAGCCGCAAAGACCATGCGCTAATCGATGGCATCTGTTATGTTTGCCGGCCCTTGCGTGCAGCTGCGGCGGCGCATGCTGGAGGCAGCAGGCTTAGAACCAAGCGTGCTGGCGGTCGTGGGCGCCAACTTCTCGGCAGGCCTTGTAGCGGGATCGTTGGCGGCCGCAGCAACATGCCCGTTGGACGTGGCCAAGACGCGGCGGCAGATTGAGGTGAGATTTAGGGCCTCACCCCTTGTTTCATGCTCCACCGTGCGACTATCCTCATCCCTCTCAGCGGTAACAGCAAAGTGAGGCTGATCCCTCGTGCCCATACAAGGCTCTTTGCTGAAGACTGTCGTTCCTCCTGCCACGCCCTGCAGAGGGACCCCACCCGGTCTTTGTCGACTTTGCGGACGCTGGCCGAGGTGTACAGGTCAGTCCCAGCTCCCCTTCACCATGGCTCCTCAGAAACCCCCACCCCCTTCCTCCCCCCCCCCTCTTCCCTGCCCCCCCTCACCCTCAGTGGAGATTCTCAAGTGCTGCCGTTGCGAGTTGCAACTGTGTCGCGTTTCCTGTCTGTGCATTGTTGCCAACTTTGAAGACACTGCCGTAGCCACTGCACCCCCTCAGTGGTCCAGAGTAGTGGCACGCGCCGCATGCATGAGCTGTTGCCAGCAACCAGTCAGCCCTGCTGTGTGTTGCTGGTCGTTACCGGGCTGCTGCCATTAGAGAAATCTGCAAAGTACGTGCGGCGTGCAATAGGAGTGATCTTGTCTCTGGCAGCAGCCCGGCAAGTACGGTCCTGCGTGGTGTTCATGGGGCTCCCCTCTCCCCTCCCTCCCTCCTCCTCCCCTGTCTCCCTCCCCCGCCTCCCTCTCTCCGCTCGCCTCCCTCCTCCCTCCTCCACCCCTTCTGCTTCCACCCTCCACCCTCCCTCCTCCCTCCTCCCCCCTCCCTCCCTGTTGGGTGCGCAGAGAGAGTGGTTTGAGGGGCTTGATGGCGGGGGTGGTGCCCCGAGCTGGCCGCGCAGGGCCGGCTATAGGGATCGTGGTGGCCACCTACGAGGCCATCAAGCTCCTCAACAGCCCAGCTGGCTAAGCAAGAGCCTTGCTGGCGGGGGTCCCAGCCCCTCACAGCCGCTGCCAACACACCGGCGCCAGCGGCCAATGGCTAACAGCTATTACATATGATATATATGCTACTCCATCCTACCCTTTTCCCTTGTCCGTTGTGCTGGCTGTGCAGAGAGAGCAGAGTGCGCGGCCTATTCACAGGCCTGGGGCCACGCATCGCGCGTGCGGGGCCAGCCACAGGCATCGTCGTCTCGTGCTACGAGCTTGTCAAGTATACGATTCACGAGAGGGAGAAGCTGAATGTGGACGCTGGGCTGCATTTGTGGCACTGACCTCTCTTGCCCCGTCCGCAGCGGATTTCTCCATCCCCCCCCCACCCCGCCCCCTCCCCCCTGTGTCATTTCTTTCGGCCACTTTGCCGAGCCTGTGACCTTAGATTGATATGCCATGTAAATTGGCCTATTGACTCTGGCGCAATATTCACGGCTGCTTAAGGGAGGTTTGAGCATGGAATGCCGATCTAATTTCTAGAACCTGACTGTGCATACTCCAAAAAGGAAAGTCTTTTACAGCACAATTACCGTTATTGATGTCATCGCCATCACTGCACATTGGAAGCTTTTAATGGTTGAGGGAAATAGGTCTGTGTGACATCTGATGAATGCTTGCATTAACTATTGGTCATCCTTCTTGAGTTGGTACCAGCAGTTTCCGTTCATGTGCCGGCTTTTACTCAAAGCTTTGCACAGTGTGAGAGGTGTAATTGATCATGAGCGGCCTCTCCATTGGTGTCCAGATTGCAGTGAGTGGCCACCCAAAGTACAGGGAGAGGAGTTGTGCAACTGGCGATCAGCCAAGTGGACAATGGATAGTTATTGAAACGCAATACCTCAAGAATGACAATGCCACGACCACAATGTCCTTCTCAGCTTACTTGGCAAGTTGCAACCAAGACACAAGACTGAGAGATTGGGAAGGACAAGGTGCAAAAAGTCGCCAGATAAGGGCCGCTCGGGCAAGTGCCCTGAACCCTGAGCTTGACCTTGTAGTAGTGGTGGACTGCTAAATGTCGAGTGCTGAATCACCTATATTTTGATATGTGAACTTCACCCTGACCTCCAACGTTGTTTGACGCCAGGACCTGGTTTTGGGATTGCTTTACTGAGTGCCAAGGGCTCGTGAACAAGCACCAGCAACTGCAGTCTGGTAGCGCGCTCGCCTTCTGTTGCTGCTTGCCGAGCCAGTGTGAGTGTCGAGGCAGACTACCGGAAAGCAGCACCTGCGGACCTTGGTGGCGGCTGCGGCGGCGGGCAGCGCCAGGTGGGTGCTGCGGAGGCCAGTCCACTGGGGGGAGGAGGAGAGCGCATGGCCCACGTCGGCGCAGCGACGGCCGCGCTGTTGTCGACTGCGATCACAGCGCGCCGTTGCGGAGCGGCGCGCCGGCGGCCTTGGCGGCCCACCGTGGCGGCGCCTCGCCATCGATCTGCAGCGGCCACCGCGGCCACGCAGCACCGGCCGCCGCCACCCGAGGATTCAGCTCCCGGCGCCGCCGCCGCCGCCGGGCCGGTGCTGCTGATCGGCAAAACGTGGTGAGTCGCCGCCTTCTGCTGAGACGACGGCTACATGGCAATGCCGCTGCTGTTACAGCCTCTGGTTGCTGAGCGGGAGCCGCCGCTGCCCAATTGAAGGCCCGAGCACCGGAGCACAGCGGCCGGCGTCCGCCTCTGGCAGCTGGCGCGGGCCTTCCAGCGGCGCGGCCATGCCGTGGCCTTTGCCAGGTGCGAGCTCGGCCTCGCTGCTGCTCAGTGGAGCTTCGAGCACAGGACCCTTTGCATGCACCTGGCTTGGCATTTACAGCCGCACTTTCAATATCAGCAGCTGCAACTCTTCTGAGCCCAAGACCCTTCAGCCCTCCCGAGCACTCACGCCAAACCCAAACCAAAACCCTGCTCTGAAACCCCATATAATAATATCCAATCTTAAACCCCTGCATTTGGTGCTCTGCTATGCCGGAATGAGGGATTGGCGGTAGCTGTGGCCCATCTGGCGCGTCGGAGCAAATGGCGAGCCTTCTGCTGAGCTCTGGCTGGGGCGGCGCACATGCAGTCCATGCCGGCAGAATGAGTACGTGACGGAGCTGGAGGCTGCTGGCATTGCTACATTCCACTGCCTTCCGAACAAGTACAGCACCGTCCTGGTTGCCGCGGCGCGTGTGCATGGCGGGCATGCTGGCCGCCCGCACCCTCGACCACAATGCAGGCGCCTGCACCAGGATCAGCCCTCTGCTGATGCAAAACAGCATATGGGCATTCACTGCCGCAGTGAGGAGCGCTTTGCTGCGGTCCTGCGCGACGTGCGACCCCAAATTTGCATCTTCGACAGGTTAGCATAGGACTAGTCAGAAAAAGGATTCCATTGCGTCACTAAGCCATGCCACAGGCGCTGTACTTCGAGGCGTCCAGCACTGCGCAAGCCAATGCCAAGGCCGTCGCTGTCATCGCTTTCAGAGCCGCCAGGGTTGGTTGTGCCGCAGGTTCACAATCGAGGAGGCCTTCTCATTCCGCGTACGAGAGCTCTGCCCCGGCGCCCTCCGCGTCCTCGACACATGCGACCTCCACTTCCTCCGGCTCGGTACAGAAACCCATCAACCGTGGATGACTTCAAACACCACATAGATCCTAGACGGGAGGCGCTGTAGTGAACACTGGACCAGCTCACTCCGACGTGCTAGGTAATGGCAGCGTGCGATTCTTGGCAAGCCTGGCCTGCTGCTGCTCCCCCCAGCTCTGGCGGCACCAGGTGCTGCAGGCTGCAGGCCTAGGGTTCTCAGGTCCAGGTTGACATCCGGGTAGTAACATGATGGTCTTCAATAGGATTCAGCAGTCTAGATGAGTAGCCTCTGCCTGCACGCCGCACGAGCACCAACTGTGCCCATTGTCATCCTCGCTTGGACGCTGGATCTTAACTAAGAGGTGGTCAGTGATGCACGGGGGAGCGGCTCAGGGAGGATGGGCATAGTCAAAGCGGGGGCCTCCATCTTGGAGGCCCTGCAGCACCGTCCGGCGGCCACATCCGCTGAACTCGTCCGCGAGCTCTCGGCCATTCATCGCTCGGACCTTGCCCTGGTCAGCGCCCTACAAACCTGTGCTCCTCGCTGGGTCATGGCCATCGGCAGCACACATTGCTGTGCCTGGTGATTTTCATAATTCTGTTGTTTTGGCCCAAGATCCAAACATACAGTCAGAACACAAGTCACACTCTTGAGCGTTGATACTTAACGCATTTGTCAAAGTATTGTACACAGATGCAACAACAACCAAGTGCAGCCCGTCTTTGCACTCAGGCTTTCCCGTTCCTCATCGGCTTGTTGGCTGCTCAGGTGTGCTCGGCTTTTGAGCAGCACCTTCTTGTGGACTGCTACAGTGTGCCGGCCCACAAGGTCGCCCTTGCGTCCTTCTACTACTCAACACCCCCACCTTCTACCGTAGCGCTTACCTTTGAGAAGCGCAAGCACTTCGTAACCATTGGTGAGCACATGGAGGTTGCGCCCATGACTTTCTTCTCCTTGTTCCTTATCGTATGCTTGGCAAATTAGGAGCAAGCTATAAGGCTCGTTTCCTTCCCTTGATGGTTGCCTAAGCAAGAGCTGCATAAATACGCCTGATCCCTGCAATTCCTCGTAACCTCGTCAATCTGGACCTGTGACTGTAAGCTCATGGGCGTGCTGAATGCCTGGTACCCATGCATACAGTGCGGTGCAGCCGCTCCGCCCTGGTGGTGATCTGCCGAACCTGTTTGCTGTGTCCAGGTAATTTCAAGCACCCGCCAAATCGCGACTCTGTGGAGTGGCTGGCAACGGAGCTGTGGCCCGGAATACGGAAGGAGGTGCAGCTTGCCAGCCCGTCCACCTGTTAGTTGCCCGGCAAGGCTGCCACGCCGTCTGTCGCTTCTCAACATAGATCAGTCTGCTTGCGACGACTCCCACGGGCGCAGCTGCCGGCTGCGGAGTGCCACGTCTACGGCGCGTTCATGGACCGGGCCGACCTGGCGCTTCAGAACACTCAAGCAGGCTTCCTCGTCAAAGGCCATGCGCCATCATTGGCGATGCTTGCCTCGTATCGAGGTGAACACAGCCCAATGTGCAGTAGCTGCTGCAGCTGCTCAATTTGGTGTACCTGTCAAGGTGCAGCGTTGTGAAGATTAGGGTTCAACACGCAATCCTAGACAGAAGCTTATTACCTGATTAAGTAAGCCCTTGACTTGAAACAATTTTAGATATTACTGATTCTGCTGATGGCATCATCCAGTATGCCTGGCGCCGCTGCGCTTTGGAGCGGGCCTCAAGGGCAAGATCTTAGACAGCTGGCACCATGGCCTGCCGGCGTGCACGACGCCGATCGGCAGCGAGGGCCTTGGTGCCCCCTCGGCAACCCTGAACGCCTTGCAGCCGGCGGGCGCCAGCGGTGATGCTGGAAAGCGGTGGCAGTGCGGCGGCGGCGGCACTTGGGGAGGCCTTGAGGGAGCCACAACCGCCGAGGACTTTGTGCGAGACTCAGCACGGCTCTACCAGGACGGTCAGCTGTGGGCCGCATGTCAGGCCAAGGTGATCCATCGATGCCGCAAAACTGTCTGTCGCTCTCAGGCCTTCCTGTTGGCTTTGAGGTTCGGGAAGTCTGTGTAAAGTAGGGCCTTGGGCATGACCAGAAGCAACGGGAATAACTCGGAGCTTGATTGAATTGCTGGTTTACTTTCTCCTTGCTTGGCCATATGAGGCACCTATCTGTGAGGACTTGACACACCTGTAATTTGGCACTCTGGGAGGCAACCTGTATCTGGAATGCTTACATTATTGTTGGAACTAACAGAGTGGCCTTCATCTGGACGGAGCAGGGGTTTGAGATCCTGGAGTCAACCTTCTCAATGGATCGCAATGAGCGGCTGCTTGGCCTTGCCATGGACACAGCTATCCAAGACATGCACGACAATCGCGCCTCTAATTTTATAGGGGTGAGGACTCAATCTGCCATGAGAACCTGACATACTCTTAAGATGCTGATAGGTAGTTGCTCTACAGCTTAACACAATCTACTGAAAATGATTTTTGGGAGGACCTTCGTGATCACTCGACAGGTTTACTTACTATCAGTGATGCTCTCCATCAATTGCAGGCCATGCTTTGGTACCACACAGTACGCTCAACTGAGTACTTCTCCCGCTGGATTGAGCTCAAGGAGAGGAGCACCTGCAAGGCGTGACAGTCAGCAGCCAAACCACTACACAACAAGGAACGCTTGTGGAATGGGGTAGCACTTGGCTTAAAGAAACAAATGTGTGACAGTCATGAGCGACTTGTGCAAAGAGAGCAAGATGCAGACTGAGTGAAGTGCACTGGGATTTCTTAAAGACACAGTCTTTCACTTCGGTCAGCAGCATATGAAGCTCCGCCACTGACCACAGCCCAAAGAACGCATAGTGCATCAAGATAAGGCGTTGCTTATCAAGTTCAAGTCTCCATCATCCAAGTGCAAGTCTCCACTATTAGGCTGCTGCAATCTTGTCCTTGCTTGTGAAGTGCATGCAGACAATTAGCATCCATGTAATGTCTGTTAAGTGTTGCTAGTTCTATTTCGAGTTGCTGCACACGTTATGGCTTCTGTCAGAATATCAAGATTGTAGCAGATACACAGAATCAAGTAGAAGGTGGAAAGGAGATTTACGAGCCCACAAGGAACTCGCTCTCGGACGCCTGCAGGGTCTGGTGCAGGCCAATGGCCTTTGTCCCGTCGTCAAAATCGTTGCCCTCTATGTACCTGCGAACCTAGTGTCCTCTATTAGGTTCGTCAAACCTGTCAAGAGAGGCGCCTGACATGCTGCACAGATAGCATGCAGCCCGCGAGCTGACTACAAGTGCTAGGCAGGTCCTGCTGTGGTCACAAGAGGCTGACGCGAGTGTAGTGGAAGCTAGAATGTGGTAGCAAGTTGCAGACCCTGCACTAGCCCTTCAGTCCATACCTAGGACCTGACATATGAGCAAGGCACAAAGTAGCCTAACCGCATAATGAAC
This sequence comes from Spirogloea muscicola, assembly GCA_009602725.1. Classification (NCBI taxonomy): domain Eukaryota; kingdom Viridiplantae; phylum Streptophyta; class Zygnematophyceae; order Spirogloeales; family Spirogloeaceae; genus Spirogloea; species Spirogloea muscicola. The sequence continues at coordinate 66,770 of WELB01000343.1, read as the reverse complement.
AGCTTCACTCACATCTCTTGGAGGCTGGGATGCTGGGCGAAGGTGCTGGGGATGCTGCCAACGAGGCGATTATTGTTCAAGTACCTGCCCGTGATGGTAACCTCCAGTCAGACAACCACAGGACCCTTGGCATTTGCACATTCAGATGCTACACTTCAAACCCTATCGTGACATCAAGAATGCAGACCGCTAGGCATCTCATAAGCAGATCAGGATGGCCCATGCTGCCTGTCCGCTAAAGAGACAGAAGCCCATAGACTGGAGCCTAGAGCCTAAAGTCCAGCACACTCCCATCTCAATTGGTCCAAAGTGGTCTTCTGAGATAACCCTGTGCTTGCAAAATGACTGGTAGACTAAGGGAATGACTAAGCGAGGGGGCTGGGTGGGGGGAGGGGAGGATGAGTTGGCATATTGTCAGCTGCATTTATTCATACAGGAAGGTGAGGACTGGGAGGCCCGCAAGCTCCTCTGGAACCGTCCCCCGGAGATGGTTGTGAGACAGATACCTAGCAGTGGACGCCAGCACTTTGAGAAAGCCCACTGAGAACGTGGACTAGACTAGGAACGAGGAGACGAGTCGATGCATGACGGGCATTGCATGCAACTTGTGACTTTCAGAGCTTGACACTTTGAGGGGGGCTGTTGGTCCTCACAGGATCTCCAGCAGCTGGAGCTTCACTAGTGCTTTAGGTATGGTGCCCGTCAGCTTGTTGTTATTCAGGTAGCTGCAAACAAGTGCAGAGAAGGATTGCCACAAGCTCTGGCGTCAATCACTTGAAGGGGTTCCCCTCCACGTCGCAGTGCACGTTGTCCAAAGCTCTTGCGGCACTGCGAAGCTTGGGTAATCAAGCATGAATAGAAGAGTCCCCACATAACATGAGAGGGAGGATGAGAGGAGGGAGGGGACAGAGGAGGGGGGGGCGTCGAAAGGGAGTGCTGGCGGCAGCATGCAACAGCAGACAGCATTAAGCAATGGTTTGTAATCTACGATGCCGCATCAAAAGAATGGCCGACTGGAACCCGGAGTGGAAGCCAGGAGGGACTAAGAGGCGTGCTGCAGGCAAGTTGATTCCTGAAGACGAGATCAATGATCAGGAGTTGAGCAGCGGTCGTACAGAGAGCGCAGAGAGGGGAAGCAGCCGTGCTTGGCGACCACACTACTGATGGTGCCAGTGAGGACGTTATTACTCAAGTCCCTGCAGGCTCGCCATGCCACGAGAGCGACGGTTAGCAGGTCGGGCACTTGAAAGCCAGTCCCTATGAACAGCTCCGTCACGCCGATATATCGAAGTTGCTGGCAAGCCAAACTGATTGGCTTCAACTGCTATGCATGATGGGATCTTGAGAGTGAATGAAAGGGAAAACTACAAAATAATAGAACAGAATGAAGGAAGTGCAGCCGCTACACAGTAGGAAAAATGTATAATCTGGTCAATGTGATGCCCTATCTTTGGAAAGCTATATTGTTACCCTCAGAAGCACTAGTAAGCATGAAATCAAATCCAGTACTGTAAGATGACCAGTAGATCACACTACAATGTAAACAAAACCCTTATCACTATCTTTTTTGGTCTCTCACAGGTGGCGGAGATGCTTCAGGCGCCCCAGCTCCGGTGGGATGTCCCCTGTGAACCGGTTCTCGTGCAAAAAGAGGTAACGCAGATCAGCGAGGTTACCCAAGGCCGCTGGAATGTGGCCTCGCAGGCTGTTGAAACTCAACGACCTGCAAAGGCCAGGCGGACCCATTACATGGGCTACTGGCGCCAGCAGCCCAAACCGCGGAAAGGCAAGACGTCTCAAGCACAGCGCTCATTCACGAAGCCAACAGCCGGTTGGCTCACAGGTATTGGAGGCTATGGAGGCTGCCAAGCTCCGGAGGCAGCTCCTTCTCTAGCTTGTTCCACCGCAGGTTCCTGCAGAGCCAGGAAATGTCAGGCAGTACCGAGCCGAGCTGACCTATACCGCGACGAGCTGATGCAGCTGCTCTTTCACATGACACAAGCTTAAGTTTTAGCATGTGGCCGACAACGCCCATGCCAACATCAGTTTTTGATACAATGTTGCGGGGGCCACAGAAGTGCTCATATTCAAGTTGCCATTGCAAGGCGTTCACAGCACAGCCCAAAGTATAGTGTATGGAGATATGGACCAGGTTGTACTGACTACATGTCAGGATATACAAACATGTCTGGTTACCCTCCGGAGAAATCTGCTAGGCAATCAAGTGCGATGAATACGAGAGTCCAGGCTGCTGTCTCACAGGACTTCAAGATGGGTGAGGTTGGCAATCTCAGGCGGGATGGGCCCCGTGAGCCGGTTGCCGTGCATGTCCCTGGCCAGTGCCACGCCAATGAAGAGAGGCACCTTCAGGAGTTATTGGCGCCTCATCCCGACGCACTTGCCAAGGATGGAGGATACTGGAGGATGAAGGACATGGGAGGAGTAACGGAAGGAGCTGCTGTTCACTCTTGGCAGCTCAAAGAAGCGCTAGCTAAAAGTAGTGGGAGGAATTATAATTTAGGGTTGGGTTAGGTGTAGGTTTAGGGTTTAGGATGTAAGAACTGGCAGCAGAGGTGGCACCGCATGGGAGAAGCGGAGGGCGGGCTCCCTCACAGCTTCCGGAGATCGGCGAGGCGCGTGAGTGCCAGCGGGAAGGGCCCCGTGATCGCCGCCTGCGCCAGCTGCCTGAGCGCAATGTGTGCCAGGCGCACTGCAGTCAGGGCGGCGGTCAAAGGTCTCCACCTACATTGAACTCCTGGATGATTCAGCTTTCGCAATTCGGATGGTACTTATGGCTCAGCATTTCTAAGCTACAGATTTTCGAGGCTTTCACATTATTGTACGCTTCGAGTACGAAGAGTCAGGATGTGCATTCGACGGTCAAGAATTTGACGCATAGATGACTTTGACAGCCACGACAGATGCTCCTCAGATGAATGATCCATGAAGCTTGGAGCTTGGGCCATGCGTTGCGCTTGCGCTCCGCGTCAAAGCCTGCTTACTTGCGCGCCTGGCGTCCCCTGAACCCTTATCCTAATATCTAAACCCTAAACCCGTTGTCGTACAGCCTGAGCCCGGCGCCTGCGGCGCTGCAGAATGAGCTGCAAGGGTAGAGGATTTAGAGTTAGGGTTCGGGGGGCTCACAGGCCAATGACGGCGCTGTCACCGCCGGGCAGCGGAGTGGAGCAGACCACGCCATCCCAGGGGGGCGCCCCGCCGCCGCCGCCGCCGCCGCTGCCGCCGCCGCCGCCGCAGGGATCGTCGCCGCCCAGCCGTACACGACGCGCCACCCCAGGTAGGGCTTCAGCTCATTGAGCGCGTCCACTGTGCAGGAGCAGGCAGGGCCAGCAATGAGCACTACCGGCGTGCGGCAGCACTTCCGCTACCGCAATACCACGGCCACCGCCGCTATTGCCACCGACTTCGGCGGCGGCGGCGGCGGCGGCGGCGGCGGCGGCGGCGGCGGCGGCGGCGGCG
>WELB01000343.1:27553-58952 GCA_009602725.1 Spirogloea muscicola | reverse complement strand
TTTTTTTTTTTTTTTTTTTTTTTTTTTTTTTTTTTTTTTTTTTTTTTTTTTTTTTTTTTTTTTTTTTTTTTTTTTTTTTTTTTTTTTTTTTTTTTTTTTTTTTTTTTTTTTTTTTTTTTTTTTTCACCGCCGCCGTCGCCTGCCGCCGTCGCCTGCCGCTCTCGCTGCTCGGAGGACCGTCACGAGGTCATCTCCACTGCCGCCGCAGTCGCTGCCGCCGCCGCTGTCGCCGCTGACGCCGCCGCCGCCGCCGCCGTCGCCGCTGACGGGGGGGCCTGGCGCGCTGTACTCTGAGGGACGCGGGCAAATCCCTTGCGGCCGTGGCGGAGGCAGCGGCGGCGGTGGCAACAGCGGCGTCAGTCTCGAGCCTCCGGATGCTCGTCGCACCGCGTCGGCAGCTTCTCGTGGCGGCGCTGGCGGCGGCGGTGCCAGAGCCGGCGGCGCGGTGGCCTGGCGTGGCCGCGAGCGCGCGTGAAGCCAGAGGCGGACGTCGCCGGCTGCCGCCATTGGTCGCCACCGCCTACGCTGCACTCCATCGGCGGCAGAACGACAAGGCGGGTGCTGCTTAGAGGCCGAGCGAGGCTGCCAGCGCTCGGAGCGCCATGGCGCTGCGGGACCTGGTCATGGGGGGGGCTGGCTGCTCCGTGCCGGGCGCCGGCCCGTCGTCGTCCGCCAACCCCCTCGGCGGCCTCGCCGAGGCGCTCATCGGCTCGACGTCCAAGACGCAGGTCAGCAGCAGACGAGGCGGCGCCCTCCTCCGCACGTCGCAAGCGCCGGCCGCAGCTCGCTTGCGCCCGAGCAGCACGGCCCAGACCGTGGCGCCCATGACCGAGCCTCCGCGCCTAGGCAGTGCCCTCACACAGTCCGTGCAGACGCAATTTGCCACTGACACAAGCGCAACCAAATGGCAAGCCTCTACAGCTTATCATGGCATCGCTTCTGACTGCCGCAACCGAGCTGTTTGTTGTTGCCGCACAGGAGCGCCTGCGGGAGGTGCCGAGTCTGACAGGCCAGGGGGCCGTGCCCCACGGCTTCGACCGCTTTGGCGTCGGCCCGCTCCCTGGGACGTCGCTGCCTGGCTCCGAGCTCGACGGAAGACTGGGCCTGCCGGTGCGTGCTGGCTCCTCGGTGCTTCCCTTCAGACCCTAGTTCAGGTTAAGCTGAGCTGTCGAAGCTCCAGTCGTGGGGTCCTACGTGCACATCAAAGCTCAACGTTGGTGGTGGGACTCAGCGTTGCGCATCTGTCTGGCAGTTGTTAGCAAGCTATTAGCCAATCTGAGCCACTGTGCTCCACCTTCGTGGCAGGACTCGGACTTCCTGCGAGGATTCCATGGCGAAGTCGGGGGCTTTGCTGATGCGTGGGAGGAAGCCACGCGCAGGCCCGCTCTGGCGGGCCCCCTTCCTGCTCCGCCTCACCTCCAGGGCTACCACGCTCGGCCGCCCGGCAGTGCCGAGGAGGCAGCCATGTTTGGCGACTTTGAGCACATCTATGGGCAGCAGAGCCGGGTGCCAGCCCCGTTCCACCTTCCAGGTCATCTCCACGTCCATCATCCGCCAGCTTACGAGCATGTTGCATGCACTTGCGGTCTTGCTTCTTCTCAATACTGCACGTGGACGATGTGAAAAGTCGGACTTGAGAGAGATGACTGGGGTGACTCGTCTCACACGTTATTGTTATCCGCCGGTTGTGGAGTTGCTATAGTGAAGCTCGCGTACACTGTCGTACAAGCAGGCTTGCTGCAAGTATGACCTGTTCTCAGTGTTGGGCGTGTGTGTTGCAGATGGCCAGCAGCAGGTGCTCTCGAGCTTCCTGCGGTCGTTCATGGCCGCTGGGCACAGTGCCGTGCCAATCCAGGGCGTGCGGCTCCCGGACCTTTGCCTCTCGTACGTGGACAAGTGCAGGATCCGGGATCGCACGAGCATCATGGCTCGTCATGTATTTGCGGACCGGGATGACGCATTTGTGGATGCACAGGTGGGTTCTATGCTCTGTGCTTGATGGAATATTGACGTATTCTGCTGTGTCTTTGGTAGTACTGCTGTTGTCATTAATGTCAATTGGTAAAGTTTCATCTTGCAATTTACGATGCATGCGCATTGCTGATCTGTAGGACCTAGGTTATGCTGAGATTTACTACTAAGGTAGTCTTGATTGTGCTTCTCCCTCTTTCTTGCTGCGCAGGTCAGTGCTCTCCTGCAAGCGCTGCAGATTGATGGCGATTCAGCCAAGGTGCAAGGGCCGATGGGTGGCAGGTTTACCGAGTTTGAGGACTACTGGCAAGAGGGTGCAGCAGGGCGCAACCCTGCAGCGCAGCGATGGGCAGACGAGTATAACAGCAGCTTTGGGGGTCGACCAGGGGGGTGGGCCAACGAGTTTCAGCAGGAGAAGCAGCCCGGCGACGCCTGGGCGAACGAGTTTGAGCAGGTCTTGCCTCCACGCCACACTTTACCGGTCATCACTGACATGATTCACGTTAGAGCTTGAAGCAGGCCGTGTATCTGACGTCCCATGAATGTTAAGGCACTAAGTAATATTGGGTCTGATGGTGGTGACGCTGTCGGCGAGCAGATGGGGGATGCTGCTCCATTGCGACCGCAGAATAGAGAGATGCAGCACCTGGCTGCTCAGGAGCAGACGCGGGCTCTTGTCGACACCCTCTCGCAAAATCGAGACCCCAAATTCCAGGTGATTTGTTGCCAAGGCTCTCTATAGGTTGGCAGATCAGGAAAGATCCAGGGAGCAGATTTAGTCAGATACAGGAAGAGTAGACTGGTGTTGCAATCATATGAGTTGCTTAGATTTAGGTGCTTGAGGGCAAGTGCATCTGCTCAACCAACTGATGGTCTTTCTGTCAGCCCAAGCTGGTGATCGTGCGGCCCGATCACAATCTTGAAAGAGCCAAGTGCAATGTCTACTGCAGAACTCCAGGTTCTTGCAATTAGTGTCAAAGATGAGCAGGGGCGACCTGATTGTCGACGGCAACCAGGTCAAGGCCAATGGCGCAAACGGCTGGGCTGAGGAATTTGACGGTCTGCACCAGAATAGGCACAATGACGGGGCGTGGGCCTCTGAGTTCACCAACAACAAGGTATTGTACTCATAATATCATTCGCAGACGTGGTAACAGAACCCAGCCCCTGGATCTCATGCAGTAGTATTCAGGTCCATCGCACCTCGTGGGCCTGAGAGCTTTCAGTAGGTATACCCTGTCCCTCTGCAATGAGAGACTTACATTTAATTGCCTGTTCGTTACCTCCAAGCTGAGCAGAAAGAAGTAGCAGCAAATTGCTGGCTTGACCACATGGGAAATGTCTCCAACTTTGTGCAGCCCACTTGGGAGAATGAGTTTGTTCAAGAGCGCCAGCTTGGGGTTGAAGGATGGGCGAGCGAGTTCCGAAAACAGCACCAAGGCCAAGACTGGGCAAACGAATTTGGGGATAGACTGGCCGAGGGCGCATTGGAGAACGACGGACCAGTGGATCAAGGGTGGCTGGACTCATACAATCAGTCAGTTCCTCCAATCTCTGGCTCTAATTTCTTGCACAGCATGGTTTATGGTTATCAGCATGCTTTATGGGTATCACCCAACTCGAAAAGCTGAAGCAGGGCTGTTATGCAGCACATAAGGTGGGGCACGGAAGCACATTGTGCACTGACCCGGTTGTGGGTACGCAGGTTCGTGGAGGAGCAAGTGCAGGGAGAGTCAGGAGCTACCCCTTCAGCATCTCGATGGGCGTACGTATTCTCAGACCAGAACCCCTATATGGGCCACGCAAACCCACTTTCAGAAGGTCAGGGGCTATTCCGCAGGTGGGTCTTCGCAAAATCCTTGTGCAGTCTTCACACCCATGTGCTCCGTTCCACTGCGGTGGTGAATCACAATTGCCTGTGGATTCTGGAAGCGTGAATGCCATATGGAGCAACCCCGCTTCCAGAACTCAAGCTAGGGCACTCACGCCACACTGATAGACACTTTTTCAGGCTGTGATGCAGTCTCCAATACAAAAACTGATGTCATTGGCTGACTATGCTCGTCACATAGAACTCTTTATTTATAGAGTGCCTGTCCTTATGTGCCTAGGGGTCTGCTAAGTGAAGCTGTATTGGCCCTGGAAGCGGAGGTGCTGAAGAACCCCAACAATGCAGAAGGATGGCGGTTGCTCGGCATAAGTCATGCTGAGAATGACGACGACCGTCAGGTGCTGAGCAAGCCTGCATATGCTTAGGTTCTATAGCTTGTCACAGGCAATGACAGGCATGAAAGCGGCCAGCTACTGTGGTCAGCTTCTGATTGGAGTGAAGACACCATTCTAATATCTGCAGGCAATTGCATCGATGGTGAGAGCCAGAGACGCTGATCCCAGCAATTTGGAGGTGCTGCTGGCTCTAGGAGTGAGCCACACCAACGAGCTTGATCAGGCAGAAGCTCTGCACTATCTGCGAAGTTGGCTTCAGAATCATCCAGCGTACAAGGGACTGATCCCCCCCGAGCAAGTTGACCGCCTCACACATGGGGAGGTGAGAAGGACTTCCTCGTGGCTTGCTTGCCTTGTACAAAGTTGCTCATAAGCTTTGACGTGTCTTGCTTGGTCAAGAACATGTCACAAGAGGTTGTTGACAATACACGAGTCATCATTTATGAGTGTCTGCGGGTTCGCCAGGTGGCAAGCCTCTTCACAGAAGCTGTGCGACTTGCACCTGAAGATGCCGACGTGCACACAGTGCTTGGAGTGCTCTTCAATCTTTCTAGAGAGTACGAACGAGCCATTGATGCATTCCAGAAGGCCCTGTCCCTTCGCAAGGATGACTACTCCTTGTGGAACAAGTTGGGCGCAACACAGGCCAACAGCGCTCATAGCTCAGAAGCCATTGAGGCCTATCAGCAGGTCAGTGCTGTGACCTTGACCCCCTGTTGCAGTGTAGGTCACAAGTTTTTAGAATGTGCTTAAGGGGCATCTCTGAATTGCCAGCCGCTGTTGCTTGTCCGTGAATTGGTTCAAGGCAACTCTGTAGGTAGTCTTTGGGTTTCTACTTGCTTGATGCAAGGGTTTATGTTATGTACGAGGCGTGTTTGCAGTCAATGAGCACATATGGACTTACAGCAGATGTATTTTTCCACTTGGCAGGCCTTAGATTTGAAGCCCAACTATGTGAGGGCTTGGTCAAACATGGGCATAGGTTATGCCAATCAAGGGCGGTATGAGGAGTCCATCCGCTACTACGTCCGAGCGTTGTCAATGAACCCAAAGGCTGAGAACGCATGGCAGTACCTGAGAATATCTCTCAGTTGCATGAGCAGGAACGACATGCTGGAAGCATGTGACAGGCACGATCTGGCACTCCTTCAGAAGGAATATCCTCTATAGGATCACAGGTACCACTTGAAACTCGAGAACATTTCTCACCAGAGGCCTTGGAGCTGCATTAGTCCTCAAGACGAGGATTATTCTCACAACTTCTCCAATGAACATGCGCCCAATGGCCAAACTTGCAAGACCGGCATGATGCTCAGCACCAGTCTTTAGGCGCTTTCATCACCAATTCTCCCAGATATCAGAGTGGTGTACCGTCAAGTGCAGGTTCAGAGAGGTTCCTCCTAGTGACTACCTTCCATGACAATGGCTTGAGGGATACACAGTGCCTCCGCCGAGATTAGGGGGCAACAATGACGAGCGACTGGGGTTGCTTCATTTCAGATTGCTTGAGATCGTTATTCTTTTCAGAGCATTCCTCACTTCAGTGACGTCCTTCGGACTTGATGAACAAAAGGTTACGTGATTCACCCTCTTCTTGCTCAAGGGAGGATTGCTGGATGGAGGGAAGACCACCCGATCATAAGTTACAACCTTCTTGCATCGCGTACATGCAACAGTTAGCCATTGTGAGAGAGAACAGCAAGCTGACCACGGTGGAAACTGATAGTACTGGTCAATGTCCCGGTCTTGTTAAGTTCCAGGAGAGGGCGGTGTTGGTGACTGCATGGTACATGGTTCATCGAGAAAGGGTGCCAAGCAATGAAGAGCAAGAAGAGAGTATGATATATTGACAATCAACACTTGTGTTTCCAGTGTCCACCACAAGTGAGCATACCACAGGATCACTCCGGAGGTTTGAGAAATAATGCAGCTGCTAGCCAGACTTTAAACCGTGCCAAAAAATCTGACCGCAACCTTGTGCTATGTAAACCAAGGAAATTGCTTCCTCCATTTGCTTCTTTAAAGGCAACCAACTCTGGCATTTGCCAGTGATGCTTCAGCATGCCATGCCCTCACCTTCCCCTTTTGCGGCACTGACTGGCTGGTGTAGCTCCGATGCCTTACTTCCGGTCAGAACGCACCATGTTGGGGTGTCTGCCCCGTATTCATTGCACAGTGTTGATGTGCTGGGCGGGATAGACACTGTACTCGTGATGGCTGGAAATCACTAATGTAGATTATGATAAGGACACCCCCATTGATGGGCGCTTGGGCTGCTCCTCCTGTGTCAGCACTTGGCAGACTTCAAACAAGGGTGCCACCAACAAAAGAAGCGGATGGCAAGACCAAAGTGCCGCCTCATCCAAGGTGCATCTATGTGGGCTACAATTATAGCACCATGGCTTGCAATGTGCTCATAATGGAAGAGCCTGTCTCTACTTCCTGCATTTTTCCAAGTATGAAGCTTATCATGTCTTCTATGCCTGCCAGCTTAGATAACCAACTTAGGACAGAACGTTACTTTGCCAACAACGAGATTGAGCATGACACATCCTGCCATCCGCACACAACCCTTCCCCAGTGATTGACTAAGAAACTAGTTGCTGCTCAAGGGACACTCTTCACTTGCCAGTACTCACTGCATAGGGCACTCACTTCTGGGTGCAGCATAACCCCAGCTGGTGCACCGACCATTGAGGAGCAGTTGCTCAAGGGTCCACGTTGTTTTTTTCCATCGCCACGATCAACGCCAGCCACTCATAGACCTGATCCAGAGAGAAGTAGGTGTGCTATCAAGAGCTTGCAGTAGAGGGCCCTGTGCATGCGGCAAGTCTATCACGACGGATCCTCAAGTCCACTGACTGAATCTTGCTGGCTCCCTTGCAAATGAAGACCTTAAACCATGAGCCCTAAACCCTAAATACTAACCCCTAAACACTGGCAAGTTAAGCATCTCACATATGCAGCAAGGAGAGGAGGAGGTTGCAGACCTTGGACAGCTGCCCCTTGGCCCTCGTCCGCGCCTCCTGGCTCATCTGCAGCGACAACTCGGTGCGAAGTGCCGCCTGGTGCCGCAGAGCCTGGGGCCAAGAACAGGTGCAGATATGGCTGAGTATAAGCGAACACCTGTCGTTACTATGCATCTCTCACGAGGAGTTACAGCTGCACCGGATGTCCTCTTGATGGACAAGTCGTGCATGCGTATGTCGAGGCTTCAAGACCTTAATCACTTGATCCAGGGTTTAGGTGTTGGGCCTGCTGGCCGAACCTTGCGAGCGAGGCTCCGCTTCTCGGCCTCCAGGGCGGCGCTGCCAGCCCTCGGGAGCCGCCTCGCCCTGCCTCCACCAGGGACGCTGTCCTGCTGGCTATAGCTGCGCAATGGAGGATGCCCCTGCTCCGCGGACGCTTCTGGGTCATACCTGCCACACACCGCAGCGCGACACAGTGACTTCCGTTACGCAATTGCAATGCATCCCGCCTTTCAGCCTTGTGGTCAGCCATACTTGCAGCACAACTGACCCATCAGACTGTGGCGTTGTCCTGAAGCCAAACCACAAGCAGGAGACAAGCTTAGCTCAGTCAGGGACCTGTTTGCCTGGGACTTCTTCTGTACATCTTGTGAGAGACTAAGCTGGCACTTAGAAATAAGACCAATTACTGTTGGAATGACTGGATTGCTTGAGGGGGTCAAAGTTGTAATGTCTAGTCCATGCAATGGCGTCACACATACCACGACCGGGGCAGGCCGGCCTTCGCTCGGGCGGCGTGGTCAAAGGGGCCGCGCAGGCCGTCAACGGCATGCTGCGCGACGTGGCCTGCGCGCGCGTCAGAGCAATCACAAATTCGACGGAATAAAAATCAGTGATGTATGCAAGCAAAGAGGGGCGGCGCCGAGAAGGTACGTCACCTTCCTTTGCGCAAGGCTGTTAGAGCAATGATGGTGTTCGCAAAAGCAAAGGCTAAGAGCTGGAGTCTGAGGCTAGCGTCGAGGCTTGAGACTCAGGACTCCTGCAATCCGCTATGTTTGCAGATCCTACGCAAGCAAGGTTTGTGCTGAGGTTACATTCGTGCCGGAGGGGCACCACCTCGGAAGCTCGCCCCAGGGTCCGTGCCTATCCGCTTGCAGACGTGGAGGAACCAGTCCACGCCGACCGCAACATGCGCAAGCTCCTCCTGCGCGATGCGCCGCACGATGGCGGCGGACCGTCCATCACCGAGGCCGGTCAGTCGCTCCGCCAGCCGCGGCCCGGCGTCCAGGCCCCTTGCCTCCTGGATAGTGCAAGCACCAAAGGCTCAGGGCTTGGCTTTCTGAGCCTCTGAAAGAACAGCTTCACTGTAAGAAGAAACAGAGACGGAAGGCCAAGCCTCAGCCTCAGACCAATGGTGTCAGAAGTAAGGGGGATAACAGATGCCTTCAACATAAGAAAGGGGGATAACAGATGCCTTCAACATAAAAGATATCATTACAGATTGATGCTAGGGTTAGCCACGGGAGTGAAGCGTAGACATAGCAGCAAACAAAAGGCTGTGAACGAAAGCCCCCTGAGCCGCTCCTCACAGAGACGCGGCTGCTAGCTGTAGAGTTGGGCCGACTGAGAGGCCAGCTTCACTTATTGACTGACCTGCATCATGGGGATGACGGCGAGCCGGGAGCTGACGTCTGCGGCTGATCGCTCACAGCCGTCCCACAGGAGATTGTGTGCCGGCATGTCGCCGTACCTGCAACGCACGGGCCACGAGGAGCTCGACAGGCCTAAGTATGTCTCCAGTAGAGCAACGGGAAGCCTCACAGGTGGCACTTTCTTGGCTCCGCACTCACGACGCCCTTCCTGGAACTAGTAGGTAGGCAGGAGAGCACGCGACCTTGCTCAGGATGGTGGAGTGTGGGGCTTTACTAATTTAGAAGCTGGTGGAAGGTGCTCACTGGAAGCCGAGCTCCTCAAGCCGCTGCAGGCACCAGACGAGGTGCCGGCTCTCGTCGTCAGCAACGCGAGCAAAATCTGCAAAGAAGCAGTCGCACAGGAGGGCGCCACTATCGCTGCCGCTTTCATTGATGGGCTCCTGCCCCCTGAGCTCCATGGCCCTCAGCGGGCCCTCCCCAGCCACGTCCGCTTCTTCCTGCACCTGCTTTCGGGGTGCAGCGGCCTCCTCGGTCAGGCCCGCGAAGCGCACGACGGTGTCCCAGGCAAGGTCGATGGCGTTGAGCTCGATGTGCGCAAGGTTGTGGAGAGTGTGCGCCGCCCATGGCAGCGGCGATCCCCGCCCAGGCTGCGGCACATCCCGCGGATGGACCTGCCGCCACCACGCCGCCGCACAGTCACCAGCTGGCTGAGGACGCAGGCCGGAACTCAGACAACTGATTGTGTAGAAGGGATGACTTTGACCACATTCCACACCCTGAACCCAAAACCCTATACCCTCTACCCTGAATTCTAATATTCCTCCTAAGTGAACCCTAAACCCTAAGCCCTTTACCCTATTTAGGTGTGTTGGGGTTGGTTTTGGACTCTAAATCATTAAAAAATCAGGAACATGTAAAGGATCTTGGTGGTTGTGAGGTCCATCACTCCCCTCTATAAAGTATTGCGAGAGAGTCGAGCCGCCTCTCGCCACCCCCCAATGCCGGCGGTCGCCAACCGATCTGGATAGCAAACCGATGGGGTGGCTTGCGTGGCACTGGCAATGGAAGGCCTCTGCCCTTCCAAAAGCTCCGAGCAGCCGACGAGAGGCTGCGGCTGCAGGCTCACAGCTGGTGATTCTAGCTGGCGGCCTTTCTGCGCAAGGGCGACTGTGCTCGACGACGGCGCAAGAAGAAACCCCAAATCCCTAAATACCTGCATCACCTTAAACCCTAAGCACTTGTCCTCTCTGCGCTGAGCGTCTGACATCTAGGGTTTGGGTGTTCAGGCTTTAGGATTAGGGTTTGAGCTGCGATTGGAAATTGAAGTGCGTATTGAGTGATGGAGGGCCTGAGTGGCCAAGTACAAAGGCAAGCACACACTGACAGGTGTACTCAGCTGCTGGTAAGCTGACCCGCTCAGGCAGGCGGGCAGGGGGAGCCGCTGACCAGCTGCGGCAGCGCAGGCCGCGCGGGCTGTGCCGGCGGGGCTGCGGTTCCAACTGGGAGGCCGCCGGCGGCGAGGGCGGCGAAGGCGGCGTGCGTGAGGCGCGCCTTCTCGGCGGGCTCCGCCGTCAGGAGCACCGCGCGGCCCCACTCAGCCAGCGTCGCCGGCGCCTCGCCGCCACCATGGCCGCCATTGGGGCTATCAGCGCGAGCCGTTGGCANGCGCTCGCGCCGGCGGCGGCGGCCTGGCGACGAGGCCGCGCCGCACGGCCGCGCCGCCGCAAGCCCGCATGCCGCGCAACCGTTAAGCTCGACCTCTGTGGCCTAACGAGTGGTTGCTGAGCGGGTCAGCTTTGCGGCAGGTGATGGACATCTGTCGACTTGCTTACCTTGCTTTGCACTTGGCCACTCAGGCCCTCCATATCTCAATTTGAAGAATCAGATTTGGGTGTACAACCTGGCGGAGGCCCAAGAGCCTTGGTGGATGTGGTGGTGACGGAGGCATACAAGAGTTCCCCTTCGACGCACATTGCTGGCCAAGCAGTGGAGGTGCTGAGCAGAGAGCTCCGACACTACTCTGGCTACCCCTGCAGCGGTCACCTCCTACCGGCGGCAATTGACACTTGCGGCTGCATGGGTCTTCCCTTCCATATCTTGCAAGATTGGGATATGCTCGACGTGAGGATATGTTCCCAGCTCAGATGGGCATGCCGGCAGCCTACTTGTCATTCTTGCGACGTCGAGTGTCAGCTTGTGTGCATGGCTCAGGCTCAGGCTCATGCGTTGCGTCAGAAAGGTGGTCGAGCCTTAGCTGGTAGCTCAAGAGCTTGTCGACTGCCGTCCAGTATTCGGGCATCAGATTGCGACCTCTATTTGCTGACTCGTGATTACTGAGCGGGTCAGCTTAGCAGCAGGTGACACACATTTGTCAATGTGCTTGCCTCTATACTTGGCCCCACAGGCCTTCCATCTCTTAATACACACATTTCCTCAACGCACGCTCCACTCCCTCTTTCTGTCAGTGTTGTCACTGGCTCGCCGTGAGTTCTTACGCAATCATTAGATGCAGTCTATTACACACCTAATCTTTTTACTTCATCACTCTTCTTATCAAATGATTCGTGCCTTAAGCCTGTCGATGAGTGAGCAGTCGAGGTAGTTAATAAAGAGAACGTAGAAAAGCGACTTAGACACCTCAGACATCCAAGGATTCGTATGAAAGGCTTTAGAGGTCAGCCTTCCGTCGAATTCCAGGTCCAGAAGTATGTATTTCCAAATGGACACAAGCTCTGCTTGCACTTAGCCCTCCAGAGTCTCTGAAATCTCAATTTAATCCAGAGCCCAAAACCTCCACACGTCCACCAGAGGAGGAGGTTGGCCGACCCCAGTGTGATGGGCAATGGTAAATGCCAGAGAAGGCAGAACTGTGACCACCACAGTTGTTACTCACGAGCCTCAAGCGTGAGGTCATAGAGCCTTCAATTGCAGCTGCAGCCTTACTTATTAGCACTGCGCAGGCCTAGGTACGGGCTTGAGGTCTGAAGGTCTGTTGCTGCAGACCACTAGCTGCCGAGGACAGCAATGTCAGCAATTTCAGCCTGGCGGAAAGGGGTAAAAGGCACACCAGTAACGATACAAGGAAGCACAAGGCAGCATGGCAGCCTTGGCGGCTCAGACAAGGTCAAGGGTCAAGTAGCAAGTTGCAAGCTGCGGTGCACATGCAGGAGGCTGCAGTCGGCGCCGCGCATGGGCACATCACTGAAAGGGCGCACTATGGTGTGCCCACTGCTCCGGTGGAGGAGCCCCTCCATGCCCATCAAGTGCTCGCCGCGCCTGTCGCATGTGCAGGACAGCTGCTGCATGGGACGATCAACCCAGAGAACCCTGGGCTCCAGGTCTGCCAGCCAATCTTCGGCTTCCTTGGCCAGCCGGCATCCAAGCCGAAGAATAGTCGGTGTCTCACAGTGGAGCACACCAACCCCGAACCAGAAAATGGAGGGCAGACGACCTTGTAAAGGCAGAGGAGATGTCGTCGCGACAACATGACGAGCTGCTCACAGCTCATCACGCGGACTTGGAGCTGGCAGCGGCGGCATTGCCAGCATGTCGTAAGGAGAGTGCAGGTCAAAGTCCTCCCTCTTGTGCTGACTGGCAACTCCAGTAGGACTGCCTGCATCAGCAGTAGAACCACCACCCTCCTCGAGCTGCAAAAGTCGCCTCCCGGGCTGAGATGTCCTGCCCTCTGCATGCAAGCGTGCAAAGAGCCCATCCTGCAAATCTTGCGTGCCAAGTCCACGCTGCGGGAGGTGCAGATCGGTGAGCCCTTCCACAAGTGCCGATTGCAGCCGCCGACCATACAGTATCTTTTCCCGTGTGCTGTCGTCAGCCCCGCCCCTCAGCTGGGCCCCACCGAGGCCTGTCGCCTCCTTCCAGGCCTCATTGCCACCTGCTGCAACGGCCTCCGCCTTCTCACCCTTCAAATTGCTCTTCTCTCCTGGCTGCCTCCTCAGCCTCTCCGACTCCGCCAGCTTGTCTTTTCTCCGCCTCTTTCCTACGCTGGTGGGGCCACGGTCGCCCTCATTTAGCGAGTCTCCCTTCAAAGCGAAGTCAATTGTACTCTTCACAATACCGCTGGCTTCAATGCCTAGAATGATGACCTGTTTGACGAGGAAGCAGTTGGTTTTTGTGAATATGTAAGCTACAACTCTCATCAGCTTGACTTGCAAAAATGCCCAGAATACACGCGCACCATTCAGTGCGTACTACTTGACAGAGGAGCCTCACTACTACCTGCGGCGCGTATATTCGCCCAAGCAAGCCCTTCTTCAGAAGTTTGTCATTGATCTCTTTGTCCACCCACACAACGTGTTCCTTGTACCTGCCACATGCACACAGATGTCAATGGCGCCCGTCACTAGTGTGTGCGCGGTGTAGCCTAATAGCTGGTGTCCAAAGTAAGCATGTCTGGCATAAATCATGCTGAAATATGTGCACGAAGTCATAGAGACAATCATACTCCTGGACTGTCTCTGTACGCTGTTCGGCAATCTCAATACGGGTAAATGTAAGTCAATTACCACTGCAGCATCTCCTCCTCTGTCTGAGTCGATGCAACAATGAAGGCCTGTTTGACAACATCCACAGACGAACACGGTGGCGTTCCCATCGCAAGCCCTTCTGAGTGATTCCTTTGAGCCTTATTGCCTTTACAAAATGCGACAGAAGGAAACTACGCGTGCATTCTGCAAGCAATAACTAGCAGCCACCCTGCAAGATCTTATAACATACTGCAAGCATGCCTCCAATAGTACCTCTCTGTCAAAGTCAAGCATGAAGCACTTCTTCACATCCTCCTTATTGGGCTTGCAGCCACAGCGGTCTCGCCTTGATGTAAGGTCCTGAAATCTAGCATAGGTGTAGTGGAGAACTGCTGCTTCACTGAACTTGTGCTCTCTGCACATACAGGTGCAATTGGAAAGCAAGACACATCATGGTCAGAGTCTCACTCTATTCAGATCACTTGCGGCAGGGCTTCACACATTCAAATGGGCGCAGCCTGTACACATTGCCTTTGGTCATCATCAAGCTGCCCTCACTTAGGACTCTTGTGATAGTTGTGCCAACGATGAGCTCCATTTGGCCTCATGTGATCTTGGACACGAGCAGCAGACTTCCCATTACCATATGTCAGGAAGTAATTTGGATTGTTACGCGTAGCCTGCAGTTAGACGTGCAGTTGTAAATGATAACACTCGTGTAGACATGACAGTCCATGCCTTCATCTTTTCAGCTCCAGTCGACCGAATTTGAGAAAATCTGAGAACCTTCTGTGCTGTACAAAGATCAAATTCAGTGCAAATACACCCCACCCTACCTCCCGATAATGGCCAAAATAGACTTCCTTCGTGACATGATCGTAATTCTTCTTGAACATGGTGACTTCTGCAAAGGGGTCTGTGACATCTTCTCTCTCAACCGCAGTCTCCTGAGGTATGACAGGTCACCCACGACGCATTTATTAGATATCATCCTGCACTACGCCCTTTGTTCGAAGTTGACATCATTGTGTTGCAAGCATCAGAGTGACAAGCGAATGCAAGCCAATCACTGCTGCCTGTGTCTAGCAGAGCTCTGTGCTCGAAGCAACAGCTAAATCCCACTCACATAATTTGGAAAAATAACAGTGTCAACATCAAGGTCAAGGTCACCAAGAAGATGCTGCAAAGAGTACTGTTTTGCGCCTGCTGGATGCAGCAACTCGTCGGTGTCAATATGTATGATCCACTCCATTCCTGCAAGCTGAAGACAGGAGCAGGCGAGACCTGTCAGCCAAGTTAAATTTGCAGGAAGTAGCCTGTAACAGCCCATTTCAGTGACTGCAATGTTGAGCTGGTGTGCCTTACTTGCAAGCACGGAATCAAACAGGAAGGCATCATGAATGCAGACACAAGCAGAGACGCGAAATATGACGTCTCTCACAAGGTGCAGTGTGGAAGAACAACTTATTGAGCACTCATTTTGCACCGTCATTCCTAGAGTTTACATGCTGAAGCAAGTTAGATGTCATACCCGAGCCAATTTAATTGCCATTTCCATGTTCAAGGATTGACGCACAAAAAGTTCGTAATTGCATGGACGATAGAAGAAACTGGATAACCATGTCTCATTCCATATACGGCTGCACACATGACCCCATGAGCTTCTCAAAATATGTGGCGTGAAACATGAAAATCTGGTCAAGAACAGAAAGAAAGACACAAGTAGCATAAGTAGATGGAGGCAAGCACAGAGCCCTTCTGGAGAAGGAAGGAAGCCGTCATACCTCCTGGCTTGCTTGTCCTCCAACTCTTTCGTCCTGCGAATAACTTGCACACCCTGTCCATGGATGCAGCCAGTGTAGTTGCCACATGACTTGCTAAGTCTTATTTCTCTCTGTGTTGGTCACCTTAGAAGAGAAGGATATATGCAATCTATTAACCTAAGTACAAAGAGGACTGAGATGGTTAACATGTCAAGAATCGAGGCTGTGACTCACCTCAATGCTCTTCAGAACAGCGATACTTCTCTCTGAAGCAGCTTCTCCTTCCACGAAGAGGAGGTAACTTTCAACACCCAAGGTCTTGTGGTAGAAGAGCCATCTGAGTGTGGCTTCCACAGAGGACGAAGTAGTTGTAGTAATGCATAGCTGCAAAGTGAGCAATTTGGTAACTAAAGACAGGCTGACCTGTACTTGACTCAGTCACTTGACAACTGTGGCAAGGGCATTGCAGCTGAGCTGCTGCTCTTGCAATTAATTCCAAAGGGTGTCAGCAGAGGCAGCACTGAATTGCTGAGCTTATACTGTAACCTGAGCAGAGGCAGTGAGCATGACACAGTCTGTGAGGCAAAGGTGATGAATGGTGGGCATACCTTCAGGACGGGGGACCTTGTGCTGCTTGCCATCCATCGCCCGTCGTGTGGAAACATAGGCTCATTCTGCCTAACCTTCTCTGCACAAGCAACAGCAGCCGCAGCATGTCTCTGCACAAGAATGAACAATAGACAACGTTCTATAAGGCTCAACCACACCCTATTCTGATAGGGAGTACTCTGTTGAGTAGCTAATGCTAGTGTGCTCCTAAGAAGTACTACGATGATTGCCAAATAAAGTGAAAGAGTGTCGGTGCTTTGCCTCAAGAATCTGTGAGCTCATTAATCTATCAGCCCTCAATCAGCTACACGAGCTCCTCGATATCTGCGATGCATGTAGGGTCAGGAGCTGTGTCTCACCCAAGTGGCACTGTGCTCGAACTTTGAACCTGGAAACTTGCCTCCCAGATCACTCTCGTAGATCAGCGAGATGTTGTTGGGGTCGTCAAGGCCCCCTCTCCATTGTAGAAAGAATGCGAAGCCGGCTGCATGATACCGTCAACCCATCAGGATTCTGGCACTGACAGAAACCCTCTCCGTGCTATTAATGACGAATTGACTGGACTGCATACAGGGAGTAAGATGCAGGCATGATAATAGGTAGTGTGCTGGCATGGAATCCCAACCCACTAAATACCTCCCCAATGTGCTTGTAGTACAATGAGCAAAGAGCTGACGAGATGAACAGTGAGGTCACCTAGGAACATGGGAATGGAGGTAAGAAGCAGAAGGAGGCGCGCTGGCGGGGAGGCAGAGACAGCCGCCCGGGAGCCTCCAGCGGCCGCCATCTTGGGATTGTAGCGGCTGTCATTGGCCAGGTCAATCACGCTCGCATTCGATGACGGCCGGATCATGGATGTCACCCCCCAGTATCGGCTAGGTGAAGCCGTGCGATGTGGTCATGCAGCTCGCACGGCTGTCCGCAATGGCCGCCGAGCTCGAGCTTGTGCTGCTCCTCGCAGCGCGGACGCAGCCTGCTCCCGCATGCACGCTCCAGGGCTGGCCTCGGCGCCCGCCGAGGCCAGTCCCGGAGAGCCGACTGCCAGAACCGACGGCCTCGACTCTGCCGCCGCCGCCGCCGCCGCCGCCGCCGCCGCCGCCGCCGCTGGCGGGGGAATGTGATGGGAGTGACGGCGAGCTAGCGGTTCCCCAGTTTCTCCTTGCCCATTCTAGGCTTTCCCTCTCGCCTGTCGATGGTAACGATACAATATGTGCCTCTCCCTTTTCACGGGCGCAGGCCTCTCCCCTCGTCAGGCCCCCGCGCGAAGCTCTGCATGCACTCCCGGGGGGTGCTAACGAGGCATCCACCGTTTTAGCATGACGGTAAACCGAACGGCACGGGGATCACGGAACGCTCTTTTAACGGCGTGTTGGAGGAAACCTGGCGGGAAATGTGGGGACGGGACGTGGGACGTCACAGGACGTGACGGTGTGCTCTCGTTGGCCCGTCGTTCCGGGATGCCGGGCGCCTTCGCGGCAGGGGCTCTGCTGACGCTCTCAAATGGTGATCAATTACGGGCCTTCCCATAACAGCGGCTGTGACCAATTGTCATCCATTCCACTCGCCATCTGTTGAATGTCGCCGGAGCCCACTGACAAGCTTGCCGGCGTCCCCCTTAGCGAGCGATCTAAATTCTGGCTTGGCATAACCGGCTCAATATGGCCAAGTCCGTCCGTTTGACGTACGAAACCGCTTTCTGTTAGCGACTGCGGCCAGCGACGCCGCGACGGCCAGGCCAGCGCGCGCGGCGGCGGCGGCGGCGGCGGCGGCGGCGGCGGCGGCAGCGACAATCTGCGCGCCGCGGGGCAGAGCCGCGTGACGCCTGCTCTGAGCAGCAGCGCCAGCCAGCGCGAGCCAGCGAAATTGACGATCCCAGCCTTAGGCCGGCTGCTGCGCTCAGCTCGCTCGGCCAGCGTGAGGCAGCTCCGGCGGGCGCCTGCTGAGCCGGCCAGGCCGGCGCGCCGCCTCCGCGGGCCTCCGCGGCCACGAAGGGGCGACCAAAACTCGCAGATATTGCCGCTGCGGCGCTGCAGCCTCTTCATCCATGTTCTGGCTGCCATCGTTGACGAGACACGAGACTGAGAAAGGAGGAGAACGCCTCAGGAAGACAGGACTGTCCTTCTGAGGCGCTCGGATGATAGCCTGTGTATCTCTGCCAAGGCGGTGCACCTCTGCGGAGGTCGTGCAAGCACTTGGAGGAGGAGGCTCGGAAGAAGGCGGTGATGTCAGAGGTTTGTGTGGGAAATTAACGGGTCACATTCTGCTCCGAGCTGCCCCGGGATGCTCAGCATGTCTGGCCTCCAGACCTCTCCGCGGCAAAGCAGCGCGGGAGAATTGCAGCTCGGCCAGATGAGGCTCGGTGCGGAGCTTGGCCAGGGGCAGCAGCGGCTCAGTCAGAGCCAGCAAAGGCAAGGCCAGGATGGCAAGGCCCGGTCGGAGCAGCTTGATGACTTTGTTCTGGAAAGAAAAGAGAGTCAGGAGTCCGCTTCAGAAGAGGGTCAGCCACTCCTGGAGGGTACGGTTGACACCAAGCAATCTGCCCTGCCAGCTCCAGTGAAGTCCCGACAGCAGCTCAAAGCTATGCTGCGGCGCCAGTGGCTTTTCAAGGTATGCTACTCATTGCACATCAAGGTCTATTGGTCTAACGATTTTGTAAAGTTCTATCCACGCTTTCATTACTGGTCTATGCCGGTTACTGTCTGTGCTTTGAATACTGTCTATCCATGTCTGGACTATCCTGGTTTTAGACTCGGTGATCTTCTGAGTGTAGACTATGTTGTTGCCTTAATAATTCAACCATCTTGCTGCTTCGTATTGGCACCTACGAGACCAATCAACTTGTACCTGAAGTTGACCCCTTCCCTTTTGCAAAATGCAGAAACGGGGCTGGGGACAGACGCTCATGGAGGTTGCAAGTCCCCTGCTAATGATGTGCCTCTTTGTGCTCGGTTGGGCCCTGACTGACGTGGACCACTATGAAGCACAAGTGTATGCAAATGCCACAGTTCCATTATTTGAGCAGCTCCAAGACGAATTTGGCTCAATTGACACGTTTATCAAGACGTGTCCTGCTGTGGCAATGTTAAGTCAGGTGCGTGGTGCACAAGACAGAAATAATTCGCTGTGTTGCTTTGTCAACTTACTTGCACTACCACACCTGCTGCTTCTCCTCTAGCGGCCTGCAAGTTGCGCAAGCACGTGCGAAGTGCAGAAGGCCAGCCCCAACATTGTTCTGAGGGTCTGACACCCTGGACTTCGCCACAAAGAGTGAAACAGTAGTACTTGTTGCCGAGGATTCGTTGTTACACTTAGGAGACTGCATGTGCACGATACAATGGCCTTCTCATCCTATGTTGGCCTTCTCATCCTCTGTCAAAGCTGTTTGTCGTTTCTGCAGCAAATCTCACCAGGCCTTCTCCAGCAAGTAGCCACATTGCTCCGACGGCAGAATAATAGCTCTGTGACTTCGCTTGGGATGCTCCTTCAGCAGCTTCTGCCAAACCAAGTGGAGGCTTTGAATAACGCGCTTGATGCTCTGCAGCAAGATTTGCCAGCCAGCCAGCGACTTGACTCTTCGGTATTACTTAAAGCTGCCCGCTGTGCAGATGCTGCACAGCAAGCAAAGGCCGCACTGCAAACATTTGTATTTTATCAGGGACCAGTTCCAGTGCCTTCTCTAGATGTATATATAGGGACACACAAGCTCCTGCAACTGGCATTCAGTGGTGAGCACCTCTTACTCATATTGGGTTGAAAGGGGTCATCATGACAGTCGTTCACTTGACACCTCTTCAATCCATGGTATAAATTTTCCTTATATAAGTCTGCTTGCTGTTGCCCCCTCTTGTCTCTTGAGCAAGATTTGCAGTTTTCACACATAATGCGTGCACTTCATAAGTTGTACAAGCTGTCTCTCACTTTAATTCTGTCATGCTACTCTGCTACAACTGTGGCGGGCTCAGCCACCAGTAACTGCTGCCTGCGCAGGAGGGGCAGGCCAAAACGCAAGTCAGCGTATTGTAGCTATTGAAAAGAGATTGGGCAATGTGGTAACCAGCTGCGCTTGAACTCCTGCTTCTGTGTCTACATTTCTTGCTGTCTGTTTAGTCCTTGAAGACATTGTTCATGATTGATGTCTTCAGAAGCCCACATTGTGTCTTGTCCCTCATTGTGTCAACCTGAACCAATTTCACCAGATGCAATCAGGATAATGACCGAGCGAAATGCTATCTGGAAGCTCATGGCACTGGTGCTTGCGGCAGGTTGGGAATCTGCTTCACTTAGGCAAGCTCTACTTTGCACCTGACACCCAGGAAGTGGCAGCTCTTGTTTCCCATTTGAAACAGAGATACCAAGTATGGCTCTCCACTTCTTCACAGGGTTGGCTAATCATGGATGGTAGCTGGTAGCAAGAGCAAAGGACTTGGAACAGTAGAATTGCAGAAGCTAGTAAGAGCGCTCAATTCTTTCTCTAAATGTGGGAGTCACTAGTCTTCACTTGCGTGGCTCCTTTGCAGTTCTTCAATGAATTTTATGGTGGGACATGTGCATCAGAGGAGGTATTTTGCTCCTGCCCAGTGGCACCTTTCCAAACTGCATTGTATGACCATAGCAATCAGTACACTTGCTGATTGATCAAGTATTTGTGTTGCTACATGTGGGTAGTCAGTCCCTGGCTGAAATTGAGCGTCCGCCTTTAAAGTTTGCTTTGTGGTGATGAGTACAGGCAGCAGTCGCAACAGCGATGACCCATCTGCGTGACACTTGGGGTGTAGTCGTCCTCAATGAGGTGGATCTGCAAGAATGGAAAATGGACTATGCAATACGTATGAATTTTACTGTGGTCCCTCGGACCTACAGGATTGTGAGAAAGTGGCATCATGGTCTAGGGACGCACTACAAGCAGTACTACACTTCAGGATTTTTGAGCCTGCAGGTCAAATTGCACAGTCCTACTGTGACCATTCTGAGCAGGAAGTGCTCCTTGCTTATCAGGAATGCACGATCATAAGGAGATTGTTTCTCTCCACCCTCGACTGATGAAAGCTTTGTTCCATCATTCCAGACAGCTCTGAATCAGTACATGTACGAAAACATCACCGAGACAAAGGCATATGCACCTTACTCAAGAGGACCCTTATGGGGAGCTCCATTTCCAATCGCGAAGTACTCTCACAATCCATTCTACGATGCAGTAAGTGGTGTACGGGTTGCACGTATTCTTGCCTTGCTAATGGCCCTACCGACTAAAACTTGGATAACATCAATCTAAGCTCACTCGTATTGATGGCTAAATGTGAGTCAGGTTGTTTTGCTCCCTATCCTGTGCTACTTGTGTTGGATGATGGCATTTGGCTGTGTGAAACAGGATTGTGATGTACGGCCAAAATCAAAGCATTAGGCTTAGTGTGGTTAGGTCAGGGTGCAGAGTCAAGGTCGTTTTATGGCATTCTCAATAACTGGCAAAGACTACAGGGCCTTCAGGGCCTTCAATAGCTCTTTGCATTTTGCTGTTCGTATAGCCTGCATATCTGAGTTCACTGTTATTTGAATCGTATGCAGGTTGGTCCTACCATGGGCCTTGTAATGTGTTTGAGCACATTGTATCCGCTGGCAATGCTTGTGAAGGTGAAGCTGCAAACAGTCAGACCAGTAACATTTTGTTGCTATGTTGGCCTATCTGCAAGTATCATGTTGAATACTACTGAATTCAAGAGTTGACAATTGCAGAGTACTAGGTTGGCATATGTTATGCTAGAAGCATAATCTGCTAGCTGCAAACGAAGTGCTTTGTGTCTCACATTTGTAAAGAGAGAAGAAGCAACTTCAGTTGATTCACAACATTGTGTATGGCAGGCTCTGGTGGAAGAAAAGGAGACCAAGTCAAAGGAGATTATGCGCATCATGGGCCTCAGACTGTGGATATTTATGTTCTCCTGGTTCTTGACGTACTTGGTATACATTCTGTGTCAGACTGTGTCTAATCTCTGCACGTCTCCATCTGCTGTTCCCCAACATATAGGCTCTTTCAAAATGTCATGCTCTGAAGCCATCTCTGTCCTGGATGAGCTTGTGTATATATGCTCAATAATTTGACAACAGCATGGTGGGCATCTGCAGGTGGTATTTGCAATTGTATCCCTGTCTGTCACTCTACTTGTACACTTCACATTCTTGCCGCAAAGGTAAGCTGTGATCCGTGGATTGATAAGACCAGAAGTTTGGATCAAGGTGGCAGAGCGTGTGACTTGTCGCTTTTAGTAGCATTGCACCTTATCTCCTCCGTCTCGGCGGTGTTGTCTACTTGCAGCAATGTACTCCTTGTCTTCCTTCTTATGTTCCTCTTCACCAGTTCGCTTATACCATTTGGTGGGCACCTCATTACCTCCATCTGCAGTCATACTTCATCCTCGTGACTTTAACGACTGCATGCTTCTATTTGCCCGCAATGAGTACTTCTGACATTTGGAAGATGGATGTCTCTTGTGGTCGCAACGAAGGCATGCTTTCATGGCTTGTAAGCTGGACATTGAGAAGCTGTTC
The DNA here is from genome assembly GCA_009602725.1 of Spirogloea muscicola. Classification (NCBI taxonomy): domain Eukaryota; kingdom Viridiplantae; phylum Streptophyta; class Zygnematophyceae; order Spirogloeales; family Spirogloeaceae; genus Spirogloea; species Spirogloea muscicola. The sequence goes on along the minus strand of WELB01000343.1, from coordinate 36,738 downwards.
TTTCTGGCATGATCTTGAAACTCTATCTGCATGCTCCCCTCCCAGCTTTCTTCCTCTCTGTGTTTTTCTCGAGCGCCAAGCTTGCTGCAATTGCAGCTCCCTTCTTTCATTTTGCTTCAATCATGCCACGGTATATATTCTTTCGATCAAGCAGTGGGCAAGACATCCCTGGGAAATCATTTGCTGGTCTTCTGCCTGCCACGGCCTTTACTTTTGGTATGTGGTGGATGCTCAACTTCTGATCCAGTTGGCGGCAAGCGTGCACGGCCAAAGTTGTGTGGTTCAGATTAGCTGTCTCCTAATCTTCTAAGTTTATCTTTGGCCCATGGTGTGAAAGGCGTTGACCTCCTTGGCCAATATGAAGGAGTCAATATGGGACTCAATTGGAGCAATATTGCTGAGGATGGCTTTTCCCTAGCTCGCATCTTACTACTGCTTTGTGCAAGCTTTGTCCTGTTCTCCATCCTGACTTGGTAGGTGTCAAGTCTTGCCCTCCAGTCTTCTCTGAGTGCATGGTCGATCAGAGATGCTTTTGAATTTTGCTTTGCCTTCCACTTGCGTTTTTCTTCTCAATGCCGGGTGCGTGGTCAGTAAGCAATGCACTTTGATCATGTCAGCACCTGCTTACCACCCATCTTCGTTTCTAGATTGGGAAATAATTTGACGGTGAGTCTGGCTTATCTTGCAATCCTGTGGTTGCCGCTCAGGTACTTAGAGCAGGTTATACCTTCGCAGGGTCACAGTCAGCCACCTTGGTTTCCTTTCTTGCCCTCGTATTGGATGGATGTCAAGAGTGAGAAGCAACACCAATACGAGGTATTAATTCGTTTTCCTTACTCGGCCTCTCTTGTCAATCATTTGACTGGAAATTACCCACCAGACGAATGTCGTCCAATTACATAATCACACATGCTTTGATGGCTGATAACATCTTCAGCAGAGCCAGATTAAGTTGCAATCAAGGTGCGATGTATGTCAGGGGCTGCCACTTGATGGGTTGGAGGAAGCTCAGCAAGACATTGAGGAGCGCTTAGGCAAGAGTGTACAAGCAGCAGTCCAGATTCGTGGGCTGAGAAAGGTGTACCCTGGAGCCAAAGTGGCCGTGGACAGGCTTGACCTGGATGTGTATGAGAATGAGATCACGGGTCTCCTTGGTCATAATGGAGCTGGCAAGTCCACAACCATCTCTATGCTCACTGGCCTTCTAAGGCCCACAAGTGGCGATGCACAGATATTGGGGCAAAGCATTCGCACCAACATGGATTCAGTGCGAAGGTAAGCAACACTTCTTGGGGCTTGCACATGATTGAAAGATTGGCAGTAAGTACATGCTATTGCAGAGACTACTATGTGTTGCACATGCACATGCTCGTATATCAATGAGTAGCTAGTCTCATCCTGAGTTTCTGGGGGCAGGTGGCAGGCTAAATCCTCTGCCACAGTTTAGGCTTCACATTGTGATCCTTCAATTGCCTCTGGCATTATCTACAGGGTGATAGGAATATGTCCGCAGCAGAATGTACTCTTCAACAAGCTGACTGTTGCTGAACACTTGAGATTGTATGCTGCTCTCAAAGGGCTGCCAAGCAAGGAAATAGCCAGAGAAATCTCCTCCATGGTCACAAGGCTTGGTCTTCATGATAAGATGCATGCAGCTGCTTCATCACTTTCTGGTGGGATGAAGCGCAAGCTCCAGGTAGCTAATTGCTTTCTTGTCTGGGGAATATCTTGTCCGTGACTATCAAGTTAGGCCGATCAGAATGCCATCAAGTCAAATTCCTCTCACATTTTTGTGTGCTGCTCTGGGCTGTAGTGGATGACTTAATGTCGAGAGCATGTCTTGAGACACAGTGTAGATGATATAGAGCTCCCAGCTACGGACGCTAGTGCGACGTCTTGGTGACAATGTACGTATTGACAATATCATCATTGGCAGCAACTTCTGCAGGCGATCGGAGGATAGCAACTGATGTGGCTCTATGTACAAGTGGTTGTTTCAGGTGGCAATTGCCATGATAGGTGATTCGAAGGTGGTCTTCCTTGACGAACCTACCTCAGGCATGGACCCGCAATCTCGCAGGAACATGTGGGAGCTCTTGAGAGGCTTCAAGACGGGCAGAGCAATCATTCTCACCACACACTACATGGATGAAGCCGATCTGCTTTGCAGTCGAATAGCAATTCTGGCAAACGGCCGCTTGCGATGCTGCGGGACCAGCCTTTTTCTTAAGGTGCTTAGATTACTATGTCTTGCTGCACTAATGTGATCATGTTCCACAATTTTACCTTCCCAAATCAAGCTTAGAGAAATGGCAGCAATAGCAGACCCAATTGGCAAGCTTTGGCTCACCTTTGGATGCTCTTGATGTTGGCCTGGTTGCTTGGAAGTGTTGGAGGTAGTTGTGCTGTCTTACATGTCCTCGCTGTTCCTTTCAATGAACAGTATGCTGCTTTCCAGCTGCTACTTTCCAGCTGCTGAAGGTGGTCAAGCTGCTTGTGCACATGGCAGGCACGCTATGGAGTAGGTTACAATCTTACCATTACCAGGGCTGACACCAATTGCCAGGAGAATCGCGTGCAAGGCCTGGTCCTACAGCACGTGCCCAAGGCAAGGCTGTTGAGTTCATCTGGAGGAGAGATGGCTTATCAGCTGCCAATGGCTGCCAAAGGTCGCTTTGCTGGACTCTTTGAGGAGCTTGAAAGTAGATCAGGAGAACTTCACATTGGCGCCTTTGGAGCTTCTGTGACGACGCTGGAGGAGGTTTTCCTGCAGTTGACGGGCCTTTATGATGCTCCCAAAGTTGCATTGAAGGCGGGAGGAGTAGCAAGAGATCTTGACCAAGATAAACCCCTGGCAGATGCTTGTGAGGCACCTGATAAGGGGTCTTTTAGAAGCAATCCTGGCAGCAATCTAAGGGGAGGCTCAATTCTAGAGAAGGTGGATGCAGACTTGGAAGTTGGTGGTGCTGCTTTCTCAAATCCTGGACTTCTACCAGAAGAGCGATCATTCAAGCGAGCTTGGACGGAGCTGTTTAAGAAGCGTCTCATCATTGCTCGGCGTGATGTGAAGGTTGGACCTAACCAATTGGCAAGTTGACTGTAGAATACCAGGCAGGCAGGCGTCTTTATGTTGGCCAATGTGGACGAGCCAAGCACACGTATGTGAATGACTAGAAGCTGAGACTGCTGCAAGAAGCTTGACGCTGAGGTACTCATGCCATGGCCTGATTCATGTGCAGGGGTTGCTGAACTCTATCCTCCTTCCAGTTGCTGTCATTGCCTTCGTGATGCTTATTCTTACCATCACTGTCAACCCTGCGGGTCCCTCACTCAAGCTTGATCTTGAACTCTTCAAACCGAAGACCAAGCACTACGGTCCACACCTGCCAAATACCACAACAGTACCATTTGCTCGTATTGATGGCAGCAGGCTGACTGCCTTGAATAGCTCGTATGCCACTCTCTACAAGGAAAATGTGACTGATAGTATAGGCATGAGCTTGTATCTCCTGGACAGCATCCACCATCCGCCGCGATATGGTACATCCTTGGCCTTGATAAGTTGTGCACTGCAGCTCTACTTCTACTGTGCCCGCATCCTTCCTTCATGCACTTCACATCTGAGGATCTTATTTTGACATAGCTCGCTCCCATCAGGTCCGTATACCTGTGAGCCCTTTGCTGAAACATTCACGATGGCAGGTGCACTTATATACAACGACTCGGTGTTTCAGCAATACAATTTCTCAGGCCTAAGGTCGCTCAACTTGACAGAGTCTACACTGCTCCGTCTTGCCCAGAGCAGTCTCACAAACATAACAGGTGCTGGCAATACCCTCACAGATTTATCCAGCTTTGCCTGGGCACCTTCACCATCTCCAGGTCAAGTTACCTCGTTAGGCATGAACAAGTCACTGCTGAACGAGACACGAGCAAGGGCCAGGATGTGGGCAGAGAGTGTGACAGCAGCGATACAGGCATCACCTATGTTGCAGACAGCAACTGGCATGGGCTTGACGGCAGCACTGACTGTCCTCCACAATACTTCGAGTGATCACAGCTTTCCAGCTATTATCCAGGAACTCGCCCAAGCTGATCTGCGTGTGGCTCTGGCAAATGGCAGCGCGACCTTGGCAATTAGGAACCACCCGCTCCCTCTTACAAAGAGCGAAGCTACCATGATCCAAACTGTCCTAGCTGCCTTGGCAGCTCTTTTTATCCTCATCCCCTTCTGCTACCTTTCGGCCACCTTTGCAGTCTTTATTGTCAAGGAACGAGCAGTGAAGTCCAAGCACTTGCAGGTGTGTGCTCTCATTGTTTGCGGCTTGTAGGAAGAGGAGGTGACCCACATAGGGTTTAGGATTCTGGAGCGTCGTGGATTTGAATCCATGTGCTTTCTACTGCGTCAGTTCACCTTACAATCGGTGGTCATGCTGTGCAGCTTGTGAGTGGCGCTAGCCTTCTCGCCTACTGGACGGCAACCTATGCTTGGGACGTACTGAATTACATTGTTATAACAAGCATCACCATGTTGGTGTTTGTCTTGTACCAAGACTCTGCCTTTGTGGGGACCTTTTTCAAAAGTATTGCAGTCTTGTCATTACTCACCTCCTTTGGGCTCTCTGTCATCCCACTCTCCTACTGCTACTCGTTTGGTTTCTCCAACCACTCCAGTGCCCAGGTTGCCATAGCTGGGCTCCATTTTGTGTCCGGGTTTGTGACTGTTGTGGCAAACCTGGTCATGGGAGCCATCGAGAAGACCAAGGTACTTGCATATGAAAACTTGCTGCATTTCTCCTCAATGGAGTAATGCTGTGTGATTTCATTGCTGCCTCTCTGCACAGGCTCGTCCATCTTCGGACATTGATGCATATCTAGCATATCGCCAGGACTGTCCTTGAACGCAGGTATGGCTCTGTGTTCAGGCATTGAATAAGTTCCTGGTTCACATTTACCGCGTTTTCCCTCCATTCAATCTCGGCGAAGGACTTTTGGGCCTCTCCACCATGGATATTCAGAGCAGCTTCACTGGGGTGACAAGCAGTCCATTCGGTTGGACCATAGTCGGGCGGCCCATTTTCCTAATGGCCTTAGAGGCTGTCTTTTACTTGGCTCTGACGCTTGCAATCGACATGGACCTTCCACGGAAGACCATGAGGGGTTTACTTCCCAAGCAGACGCTCACAGCAGGTATGAATGCACGGTATATCTTCACTTTACAGGCGGTTTGTGCAAGATTGTGCCAGAGTGCACCTTGCTTATTCATTTCATTGGCTTCTCTCATATTGGCAGTGGACGAGCATGTACACGAAGACAAGGATGTAGCAGATGAGCAGCGTAAAGTGCTGTCTGGCGAGGCAGACGGATCAGCTGTCCTGATCAAGGCCCTTAGGAAAGTACACCCAGGAAGGACAGGGCCGGCAAAGGCTGCAGTGCAGGAGCTTTATCTTTCCATTTCAGCGGGAGAGTGTTTCGGCCTGCTGTGAGCTACAATATGCTTATTCTGCAATTTCCTCATGAACTCTTCACTGGAATCTGGAGTGTTGCGACTGCCTGAAGAGTTGCAAATGCTTGATACATTATTGTCAAGCCCTTGCAAGAGACAAGCAAGTGCAAGTGTCGTCAGAAAGGTCAATCCGTAATTGCTGATGAGGACTAGTCGCATATGTGGACAGAGGAGTCAATGGTGCCGGTAAGACCACAACGCTGTCAATGCTGACCGGAGAGATCCGCCCAACTGCGGGAGAGGCATTTGTTGGCGGCCGCTCCATCATCACAAACCTGCCCGGCGTACAGAGGCTGATAGGCTATTGCCCGCAATTCGACCCCCTCCTTGACCACATGACAGGGAGGGAACACATGGAGATGTATGCCAGACTCAAGGTGCAGACAACAATGCGGCTCATGCTCTTTTGATTGTACTGTCTGTATTGTCTGCTTCGAAGCGCTAGATTACTCCGAGAGTCCAGCTAAGGTCGTATAGTAATCAGCACCTTCAATAACCATGCCTCCAGTGTCACCAAGGCCGCTTACGGATCTCCGATTGTTTTGGCTCATGCTCTCATCCATGGCGAGCTGCAACATCTTGCCAACTTGTCGGGTCTAGGCAAGCCCCAGATCACTGTTAAGCATCATTTTTGCCTGTGCAGGGCGTCCCAGAGCTTGACGTAGAGAGGACCGTAGCATCGGTTGTGGATGCTGTCGGCCTTCAGAAGCACGTTGATCGGGTCATTGGCACATACAGCGGGGGCAACAAGCGAAAATTGTCGCTGGGCATCGCTTTGGTGAGTCATCTGCTGCTTATGCCTCTTAGACCAGGCAGAGCAGTATTCAGTCATGACTTGCCTCTGATGCTGGTAATCATAAGTGATGGGGACGTATCAACTAGCATCACATTCTGAACAGGGCCTTCAGGCCTTTCTAATCACTTCATGAAGACAGTACTGTCAACACAAGCAATCTGGTAATCAAAGCTTCATTCAATTGTAGTTAGCTTAAGAGTGTGTCGCCTGTTCTCAGGTGGGCATGCCAGCGGTGGTTTTCCTTGATGAGCCAAGCAGCGGCATGGACCCAGGCGCGCGACGCTCCATGTGGGACATAATAACAGCCGCCGCCATCGGGCGGGGCGTGTGCGTTGTGCTGACAACGCACAGCATGGAGGAGTGCGAGGCGCTGTGCTCGCGCGTGGGGCTGATGGCTGCTGGCGGGCTTGTGTGCCTTGGCAGCATCCAGCACCTCAAGCACCGGTTTGGCGATGGTGAGCTTCACTGCTGCCGAAGAATCACACATTTATACTGATGGGACGTTTGGTAATGAACATGGATTTGCATAGCCTATGACATGCCATCGAGGCCTGCGAGGTCGCTTGTTGCACAGCTGACCAGCTTGCCATGTCGCTTGTTAGTTAGCACAAGCACATCACTGAGGCTGACGAGATCGGTGGCGTTTGCTGGCAGGATACTGCTTGGAACTTCGGCAGTCTGCGGGCCAAGGTGACACGGCGGCACTCCACGACTTCGTGTCGGCAGCCTTCCCAGGCGCGTTGCTGGAGGAGGGACATAGCGGCCGCACCCGTTATCGCCTCCTGCGCGAGGGCCTGTCGCTCGCCCATGTGTTCCGGGAGGTTGAGGCTGCACGAGGGCGCCTGGGCGTGCAGGACTACAGCGTCAGCCAAAGCACACTGGAGCAGGTCTTTCTCGCGCTCTCTGCAGGCAATGGCGGCACTGGCGCCGGCTCCTCGAGTACTGTGTCCACCAATGACGACGCGGCAGGGAAGCTTTGACCAGAGATTAACCTATTTCTGGCGCTGTTCATGCCCCTTGTGCATGCGTCTCGGCCGCATACTTCTGGCCCCTGCAAGCCAAGTCGCCGGGGTGCTTGGCGGGTGCCCTGCCACTGCTTCCGCTCCGTCGATGCTACTTAGCTTGCTCTTGCAGTGAGGCAGTGGCGAAGCTGGATGCTGGTTCTATCTGTGGCAGCCGCTGTATGACGTCACCTCGTGGGGGCACTTAGGCTCGTAGCAGCTTTGTTTCTGTTACTTAGCGCTTCCCCTGGCCCCCTTCTCGTACTCTGTTCATTCTTTTTCGGGCTGGTTGTTCCAGCCCCTATTCTCAATGGGCGAGCACTTTCTTAGGCCCCCTGCTGCCCCAGATTTATTGCCTTGCCGTCTTTCAATTTGTCTATCGCCACGGTCTATTGACCCATCCGTGCTGTGCGGCACAAAGAAAGGGACTCTGCCAAGACAGATCTTGCGAGAGGCATTCGTGGGGAGGGGCTATGTGAGCGGCAGGCGAGAGAGTTGAGGACGGACGTGGGCACCGAAGGAAGTGGTGACTCAGGAGGAGACCTAGGCCTTCCTTGCAAGCGAGCGTGGCACAGAAGCGTGGGCACGTTGCTTGGCGGTAGTGTACACGGGTGTAGCATGACTGTGCACGGGTGCCAAGCAAAGCCTGCGCCATGCTGCTGTCCGAGTACATTCAAGGACGTCCAAGGAGTCCATATCAACGAAGCGCAGAACGCCATTGCCTTCAATGACTCATCTTCGTTAAATGCTCCCTGCGAGATCGTCCAGGAGATCTTACACAGGGATGGCGCGTTTCGCAAGAATTAACAGGGTGGCCAATGTAAGTCAATGCACTGTTCAGGCAAAAGCTAGTGAATAAAGTGGGGTTACATTGAAGGAAGCCCTTTGCTACGGTGGCAAGTGCAACAGTTTGACGTTTACACACGAGTGAGCGCATGCAAATACGACGGGCTAACTTGGGGAGCGGGAGCGCCGCCACCGAAGCTGGTGACCTGACTTGGAGCGCGCCCAGCACGGTGGTGAGTTAGTCAGAGCTTGGGAGTAAAGAAGTGCCTACAGAAGTGGCTACAAGCGAGGCGGTCTCCGACCAGGTCAGGCGTGAAGGCAGCCGCAGATGGCCGGCTAAGGTGTGACATGGCCCCCGGGAATGGAGGGCCTGGGTGGCCAAGTACGAAGGCAAGCACATTTGACAGATGTACACCACCTGCTACTTAGCTGACCCGCTCAGTAACCACAAGCGCAATTGAAGAGATTCAAATTCCACTAGATTGCATTTCTAATTCATGCAAGTTAGTAGATTCTGCTAATCCATAGAGAATACAATAACCAACACCTAAATTCCGGAACTGAAAGCGCCTATTGAAAAGAGCAGAATAATCTGCTTCTGTAGAAACATCCAAAGTTTACTTCTCAAGGGTTCAAGCTCCCTCCAGACCTTGTCCATTCTTTTGGGCTGGCCTTTCCCAGCCACCAGTCAATCTGGCCGTGCTTTCTCTATCCTCAAGGCGGCACAGAAACATAACATTGTAGTTCTTTTGCTGAAAGAGAGAAGGCGCGCGGGGCGCATGAAATGAAATGGAGGCCAATTCAAGCCGATACATGGTTCAGGGTTTAGGCTGACAGCAGCAGTTAAGTCATAAAGCCAAGAAGCATCACTTTTATTTGTGAAGCAGCAGTTTGTACTGGGTCAGCACATTTAAACCAACGGGGGAGTCTTCTTTAAAAAATAGGGAGGGGCCATTTAGGGATCAGCCGGGTTCGGGTTTTAGGTTTCCCCCCCCCCGGTGCTGCTCGAGAATCCTAAGCGCCGCGGAATGGCGCCGCCATGGCGCCGCCGGCGCCCGCGGCCGCCGCCGCGCTGAGCGCCGTCGCCGCGGCGGCG
>WELB01000343.1:15665-27166 GCA_009602725.1 Spirogloea muscicola | reverse complement strand
TTTCTCTCTCTCTCTCTCTCTCTCTCTCTCTCTCTCTCTCTCTCTCTCTCTCTCTCTCTCTCTCTCTCTCTCTCTCTCTCTCTCTCTCTCTCTCGCGCGTTGTCTCCTTCGCTTGCTCGCTCTGTGGAGAATACTGTGTCCACTACGCCTCTCACCTACTCCTCTCACACTCGCGCCATTGCTTGTTGACCAGCTATCTCCCTCCGCCATCTCTTTGGCGCCCATTGCTCTATGGGCGCCAAAGAGTGCTCATGGTCCAGCATGGCGCAAGCTCATCACCGCTGCACCGTCTGCAGGCCCTCGCAGCCCTGCAGGCGAGGACAACGGCGCCAGGAAGGCAAAGCTGCTCCCGGTGGCCGACGTAGCCATGATCGCCGGCCGCTCGGCCGGCGACGCAGAGCGCTGGCGGGCTGCCGGCCTCGCGGCCATCGCAGCTGGCAAGGTCGCCGTGCTGCTGCTGGCGGGCGGCCAGGTACGCCGCAGCAGCCGCCGCTGCTGACGCAGTCAGGGTTTAGGGTGTAGGGGTCAGGGTTAGGTTTGGGTTTAGGGCTTAGCGTAAAGTTTTAGGGTTAGGGCTTTAGGTCCAGGCCGGCTGGCCGCCACTGTGGTCAAAAAGCCGAGAGTGCAGCACAAGATGATAGCCGCAGCGTCGCTGGCACCGGCGGGCGGCGGCGGGGCTGTTGGCCAGGGTACGCGCCTGGGGAGCGCCGACCCCAAAGGCTGCTATGGTGGGTCTAGTGCCTGATTTTAAACGACCAAACCCCAAACCCCAGACCCCAAACCCCAAATCTAGCGCCTGAATTTTAAACAACCAAACCCCAAACCCAAACCCCAAACCCCAAACCTCAAACGTTAACCATCACACCCGCTGCAGCGGGGCGCAAAGCCAGTCCATGCTTAAAAGTTCAGTGCTTACATACGGAAGCCGCTGCGAGTCCACAGCCACGCCAGTGCATGGTGGTCAAGAACCACAAAGAAACTGAACTGTAGTAAGATAAACAGAAAGTCTTTGTATGTTTGCGGGAGCCCTGATCGGTGATTGGCCGTAACCGTCGGTCTATGAGCAGACATCGGGCTTCCGTCGCACAAGTCGCTGTTCCAGCTGCAGGCGGAGCGCATCCGACGCGTCCAGGCATTGGCTGCCCCCGCCTCCGCAACCCCAGGTCCCAAAACCCTAAGCCCTAAACCCCTGACCCCTTAACCCTAGACCAATTGCGCCTAGGGTTTAGGGTTTAAGTTTTAGGGCTTAGGGCCGTTGCTGATGCCGCCGCCACTGCCGCTGCAGCAGCGCGCGTTCCTGCTGCTGCTGCCTACTGCGGCGCTGACTGGCCGCCTCCTGCACCGTCACTCCAGGGGCCCCCGTCGTCATCCCGTGGTACATCATGACCAGCGCGTTCACCGACCAGCCGACGCGGGCCTTCTTCGCGGCGCGGAGCCACTTCGCGATGCGCTCCGACCAGGTCGTGTTCTTCCAGCAGCGCGCTCTGCCGTGCTTCACCACCGACGGGCGCATCATCCTCGAGACGCCATCCCACGTCAGCACCCAGGGAGGGCCTTAAGTGACCACCATTTGCAAGGCGAATGCTTAGGAGCGAGGTGTATCATGTGGCGACCAGTTCCCTCTGGGGCGCCTCGCGGCTGCTGGATGGGCCAAGCTTGGACGGGTTTGAAGATCGGTGCATGCTGATCGTCGTCATGACAACGGCTTGCCGACAGCGGCAGCGCCAATGTTTGGCGACATTGGTAGCAGATGCCCACTCGCCTCAGCGTGCCGCTGCTGCCGCTGGCGTGTCCTGTGTCCTGGGCAGGTCGCTCGCGCTCCCGATGGAAACGGAGGCGTCTATGGTGGTATTGAGCAAGCTTGTAACTGGAGCCCCAGTTTCTCGCATCAGCAGTTATCACCCTGATATTAGAGAACCCGATCGTAGATACCAGTAATTAACACCCTAAGTACTGAAATCGAATTGCAGCCAGTGTGTTATGGGTAGTGAGCATAGTAGCTGCCATCACCGGCTACTCGTCGATGATCTGCGCGCCAACCGGTGTAGCATCAAGCTGTGCGGAAGCGGGAGCAATGAGCGCCGGGAGGGCGGCAAGGTGGTGACCAATTGTAGCAACGCCGGCGGCGGCGACGGCTGCGCAGCCATGAAGGTGGCAGGCGTGCTGGACGATATGCAGCGGCGGGGCGTGGAGTACGTCGATTGCTTCTCCGTCGACAATGCCCTGGTGACCCCACGAGCCTCGGATGCAGTCCCGCAGTGCCTCCACTGTGACAGCAGTGCCGCATTGCCTGGTGCCGCCCGTTAGCCAATAGGTTGACTATCATATTTCATGTGCATGTAACGCTCTCTTTGCACCACGTTTGGCAGGCGCGCGTTGCTGACCCGGTCTTCCTCGGGCACTGCATCACCGCTGGCGTGCCCTGCGGCGCCAAGGTTGTTGAGAAGGTAGGCACTAAACGCTCTTAGAGTGTCAAAGACCAGCAATGAGGCCCTGGAGTCAAAAAGTATCAATATAAGACTTCAGGACTCAGAAGCTCATGCAAGCACTGCAATGCTGTTAGCACCTCCTGATGTGAGCACCTCCTGCCTGACCAAGTTCTGGCCGCAGGATGGCCTCCAATTTACTGCATAAATACGATTTGCGAAGTCGCATCGACCTCCAGAAAGTTTGGCCCAAGCACGGCACAGAGAGCGCCGACGTTTCATGCCTGACCTGAACATTGTGTCCAGCCGGAATAACTCAGTCAAGGCCGAGACAGTACCTTCTCAGCAAGAGCATGCATCTTATGGGGCAGGCATATCCAGAGGAGCGTGTTGGCGTGTTTGTACGCCATGGCGCTGGCGGCCCTGTTGCAGTAGTAGAGTACAGTGAGCTTGACCCCAAGCACGCCACCGCCACTGACCCTGCTACTGGCCAGCTGGCTTATCGCTGGAGCAATGTGAGCAAGAGCGTTCCGCACTTTCCAATCTTTCAAGGGCGACTAGGAATCGAATTTATGGGTGGTCCTCCTGTACATTTTAAGTTAAAAAAATAAGTGCAGAAGGGACACAGATGTCTGCATTGCAAGATGTTGCGCTGTATGCATACTGGCCCTGTCAGACAAATTAAGGCTTTGTTTGAGCATGGAATGGCTCCATATGTTGAAGTTGGCATTCAGAAGTCCTGGGGGTAAATGCGAACCTCGATTGAGTTAGAGGTGTTTAGAGATGTTTAGAGATTTTCGGAGCTCAAGCCAGATTGGTAACTCCGCTACTTGGTGCCGCCATGTGCAGATATGCATGCACATGTTCTCAACGCCGTTCCTTATGGAGATGGCTGACGTGCTAGAGCGTGAGAGTAAGTAAGTAACCGTCTCTAAGTGCCTGTCAAATCTCTCACTGGGGCCACTCCTCTCTGTCTCTCTTGCTCTGATCAGATAGCACGCAAAGTCATGAGTGCAGCGCAGGTCCAGAAAAAGCAATCAACGTTGCACTGCTGCAATAGCTGATGGTCATGTCAAAGTTTCACTCAAGAAGGCGGGTCATGATCTGTCAGTGATTGATAAGCGTGCCCCTGTGGCAGATACCATGTGGCGATGAAAAAGATTCTGTCAGTGGACGGCGTAGTGGACGGCATCAAGCTGGAGCAATTCGTGTTTGATGTCTTCTCGCATGCGTCGTCCATGGCCCTCTTTGAGGTGTGCCTCTCCTCTACCTCAGTCTGCACTTAAGGCTTGCTGGCACTTCTCTGGACCTTGGTTAAGGACATATGCCTCATCCTCAGTTGCTATAATGCCGGTTGCTTCTTGGGCAGTCTCAGTATCACAGCTGCCTGCAATGGCCAATGCTCGGTGCAGGTGGCGCGCGACGAGGAGTTCGCCCCAGTGAAGAACGCCCCTGGGGCGCCTACCGACTCGCCTGTCACGGCACGGCGGCTGCTGCTGCTGCTGCACAAGCGGTGGGTGGAGGCCGCCGGGGGGACGGTCCTGGAGGGTGTCGCTGGTGATGATGGTGAGTACCCTGCAGTAGTGGCCCCACTTGTGCCTGGTATGTACTCAAGACCGTGTTGGCTGCGACCTCCATTGATGTAGGTCGGCCATGAGTGCCATCACACACAGTGACTGAATAAGTGGTACAATGGGTACATCACATCTTGGAAGCACTACCACATGTAGCGCCTCCAGGCTGCTGAGGCAGGACTCATAGGGCTGCTGCTCTGGAATCCTCTTCACGGAGTGGCAACGGATACTCAGAGATCGCAGAATGTGCGAGGCAACTTCCAGGAGCACAGAGATGATTGTTTACTGTAGGTGATTAAGGTCATTCAATCTGAGATAAGTAGGTAAGTCGTCATCATGTGAGCAATGAAGGCTTAGCACTCTTTCAGACCATCAAAGTTAACAGAGTGGGAGTGACACAATGACTTCTGCCTTTGCAGGCGTGGAAGTTCCGGCAATGGCGTCATATGCTGGTGAGGACCTCGAGACAATCTGCCGAGGTGTGGTGTTCCCCCCCATGGCGGAGATAGTGTGACACCACTGCTTCAGGAACCCAGCAACCGCAGCATAATGTACACTGTGGTAAACGCTGGCAGTGTAGATGGTTGGGCCACTCTTTACTACACCCATCTTTGAGGACTATCACCGTGCACTCTCAAAAGGCTTGCACTCAAACAAATTGATGTTACGCTAGGTGCGGTCACAAAGCCGCAAACTGTCCGGTGGTCAAAATGAGGCTGCTAGGCTGAGCTGCCAGGCACAGCACCGAAGACAGCTAAGAACGAAACAGAGAGGGCAAGGCACGAGCTCCGTGCCTTGCCCTCTCTCTAAGGAGCAGGGCAGAGTTGGCAGGCGACGAGTTGGCAGGCGACCACAAGGGATGTCACTCATGACACCTGCAGCTTCACGAAGCAAAGCTGCACGTGTGGCTACCGGCCTGGCCTGCTCCAGCAGTAAGTCCACTGGGGGGCAGCAGCGATGCAACCAGGAGCAGCAAGTGTAAGGTAGCACCTGCAGGCATGTCCTTGCCAGGCCACTCTCACACAGGTCGGAAACCGTGCTTCAGCGCAGCCTCCCAGGTCATGTCTATCCGATTGGGGTCGATTGCCCCGACCTCGTGATGCGGCCACCCTTCCAACGCGTGGACCAGGCCTCCGGCGTGGCACGCATGCACTGCACCCCTCTCCATCGTCATCTGCGCAGGATGGCAATGCAACACTAATCAATGCATGGACCGCTGATTCTGTCCACAAGAAACTCGTCAAAAGAACTGGGAGGAAAGAGGGCTTGGTCGTGGCAGGAGAGAGCCCAATGTAGGATCAAGAATAGCAATCAGAGATTTCCAGTGCTGATTTGCAGTCTAGGCAATTACCTCGCAAGTTCGAAGGCCCTGAACTTCAGGCGGAAGACGCATTGCAGCCAGCTTGCCATACGTGCAGTCGGCTCTTGTCTCCACCACCGGTGGCACCACAAATTGGTGGAAGTGGCTGCCGGCTGGTGCGCATGCCTGGTCCTTGCTTGTTAACCACTTTCCAAGTATCCAAGTCTGTAAATCGGAAAGTGGTGAAGTCACACAACTTCAGACTCATTCTCTCAGTTCAAGCATACTCTCCACAACAGTGCAATTAACAGATACATATAGAGGAAGTACATATGTTGACATGCGAAACAGTGACAGAGTAATAATTATCAGCATGGCATCTTTCGGCGTGAGAGGCAAAGGCCCAACCAGCCACGTCGCCATGAATCATATGCTAAGTCAAGTTGGAGGAGTTTCTACCTTGCAGTCTTTCCCATCAGCATAAGAGGTGGCTTGAACCAGCAGATGTCTGCACTCCGCAGGAGCAGCCTGCTGAATGGCATGGAACCTGTCCAACGCACTTGTCAACATCTGCCAAAGACGTGACAGACCAATGTGAAGGTTTGAGCACTATACTATACACTATGGTAAGCATATAAGCATAAAAACACAAATACCTTTGAGATCGTATCTGTTAGGCAGCATGACACGCTATCTACGACCACCATCTCTTCTGGATGGCGAGCATGCTTGTAAGGCTAGCAAACTGCGGCAACATCAATTAGCAAGAAATGACTCAGAAATCCACATCTGGAAATTGTTGCTGCTCTCCTCATGCATCAGTTATTTGACAACACTTATCTTTGATGGAAGAATCGACAGCACCCTCCATACAAGCTACACTAAAAGAATGCGTGCTGAAACCTCTAAGTAAGTGAACACAGCTGCCCAGAGTGCGTACCAGCACACGTACACCCCTCCGACAAAGGTAGAGAGAAATTGCTCTTCCCAACTTTGAAGTAGCACCAGTCAAGAAGACTTCCTCAACATCTTTGGGTATCTTGTCAAGAATCACAGCTGCTGTCAGAGTGTTCCCATGTACCACTCGCACCCGCAAATGCTTGTGCCTCTCCACAAACAGTGTACCACCTCCATTCAAACCCTCGTTCTGCCAAGAGATGCCACCGCTCCATGTCAATATACCGATAAGCAAGTCAGCAGCTACCCTGCCAGATAGCAGGCTTGGCTGCCAAATTGTACGAATTAAAGACATGCGTAACACTTAAGTGGCCAATGTGCTCAGTCCCTCAATTTCTACCTAGCAAGTATTGGCAGACAGCTTTCTCCATCTCTGCAACTGGCTACTTACTTTGTTAAGCGCGCCCAGCGTGAAGACTTTGGCTCCTCTTCTGTCTGCATCCAAAATGGCCTTCTCTATGTGATTGTTGATGTGCTTCTTCTCAAATGGCAAGAAGTACTGCCAAGTTGGGAAACAATGATTCCTCAGCATGTCTTAATTATGTAAGGCTGGCATTGCATCTCTAACAGACTGCGCCTGGCAAAGAATGAAATTCATTGTGAGAGCAAGCAGTTCTCTTGTGGTATGCTGGTCAGTGGTTTGAGGCTCCTTGTCTCTAACAAACTAGTTGGCAACTCTATGGCGCACCTACTAATAACCCGCTGCTCACCTGGAAGCCAAATCTTGGTACCACCCAAGTCTGCATTCTTAAATCCCTCAGCTTATACTTGTCGGCTACAAATGTTTGGCCAAAAAGCCAGACCAACGCGAGCAGCGGTAGAGTCAAAGGCCAAAGGAGGTACATGAGCCAAGAAGGTGCATATGGATGAGCTGCAAACTGTGGAAGACCAAAAGGCACATGGAAAGCAGAAAGGAGCTCGGTGCCATGTGCTAGGAAGATGAAGTCTGGTCGATCCATCCTTCCTGTAGAATACGACCCACATATCGTCAGCCACGTCATGGTTCATATCTATGGGTTCACGGCCATCTGAAGTGTGCAAGATGGAAGTCAGCATCCTGGCTGTCACAGACAGTAACACTCCAGAGATTGCAAAAGCCTTGGCGCCTGTCTGGCTTAGGTATGAGAGGGAAGTAGGGCAGATGAAATGGAGACTTCAGCAGTACCTTTCCTAATAGAGCTATGAAGTAAGTCAGACATGCCATCCACTGTCCCTCCAAGGTAGTCATACAATGGCATGAAGAGTGCGAAGTTGGTGTGCACCTGTGTATGATGCAAGGAATGGTATCTGGCACAATGTGCGGGCAATGTAGTCAGAACAATGGCAAAAAAGGTCGTCAAAGACAATGCCATTGTCTCCAGCTGAAGAGTACATTAACAACAACATGCAGAAGACAACCATGTATCATTTATGTAAGACCTCCATGATTGTCTATAAGAAGGGCTTGACCGATCTGCAGGTTGCAACTAAATCAGAAGCTCAGGCTGAGGCTGGAGACAAGACAGCTCACGATGGCGTGTAGACAAGATACTTCAGCGGGGGAAAAGCCTTGAATACCCAAGTTGGGATGAATTCCCAGTTGCAGTGGCCAATACAATTCAAGATATCAAATCCCAGCCAGTATGCATAGAACATTGACAGCGAAGCTCCCCCAAGTGCCCAGGTTCCCAGAAATGGGACAGCAAACATGGCAGTGTACATAACATGCTCCGCAAATGGGTGCACTGAGCCTGAAACGAGGTTGCACGATCAAGTGAGCTGAAAATCACACATACGTGTGTGATTATCATACAAAAGTATGCACGAGAGTCACTGCAAGGACAGGCGTAAAGCTGGCCTGACAGCTTCTTGTGGCATTCTTCCATAGATAATGCTTAATGCCAGCTCCTCTCGTGACCCTCACATACAGACTTCAACTCTCTGCTGATGCTTTGTTGCAACCACAAACTTGAAATTAGCCCCATTGATTGGGAATACAGCAACGGAAAGACTGGAAGCGCAAACTTGCGGCTTGCTGGAAGATAATCTTACCTGTCACCGGCTCAGTCACAAAAGAAGCATGATGGTGGGAGTGATAGCGCGTGTACAAGTAGTGGTGGTGTAGCAATCGATGACCCCAGTAATAGATGAACTCTGCAGGACCTGCATGTAACAGTAGCAGAATGACCAGGCCCCAACCGTTGTACAGGGGAAAATTTTGGAAGCCTGGCAAAAAGGAGTGAACAAACGTTGCCACTAAGACATGGAGGATAATGTAGTCGTCCCTGCAAGTTGAGCATTGTGGCGGTCAGCTTCCAATTTAAGCAGTTGATAGTGAATAACACGATACCGACGAGTATGTCACCTACAAGGAAACAAGCAAAACGCCCCAGCTTGTACAGGTGTATGCTCCAGCAAGAGCAGTCATCTCACAATGCACAATCTACCAGCTGTGCTGTCTGACATACCCACACTTTCTGCTACACTAAACCTCACTGCTATTCAAGTTGCTGAATTGTCATCCAGTTCTCATCAAGTTCTTAACAGTAAGACAGCGTGGAAATTACCAACTGCTCTCACGGTCCACCTGCTCAAACTTGATCCCTTTAGTCTGGATTTGATACTTCTCCACAAGGTAGTGAAAGCGAGAAGCAGACATCCAAATCTGCCCGTGCAGGTATCGTAGAGCTGAAGCTATCAGCATGTGCATACACCAGTTGTCCTTGTCATGACCACCATAAAAGTTCGCTTGGATTGCTTTTGCAGCAAATGGAGCAAACAAGAGATACTGCACTCCAGACAAGCAACACACAATTGACCCTGGCTGAGAGAGCAAGCAAGAACAGCCTATGGTTGGCAACTGGAAACAAAAATGACACGACATGCTGAATGGAGGCATATACGTCAAATGAAAGACCCAGAACATTGTCAGCATTGCACCAGCAGTCAGAGGGGAGTATGTGAGATTGACAATGCAGTGCGTCCATTGTTGAGTCGTCAGCTTACACCGCTTACAACAAGTGCCCAAAGACTCTGCCCAATGAGAACTTGTGACTGCGGTAACGAATATTTTTGGTGATTCCTAGCAGGCTTCATTGCTCACTAATTTGCTGCCTCATAGTCTGCCAATACTAGCTCCAGCTGAATATTGACCCTATGCCATTGTGAAATCACGACAAAGAAACATCTGAGCGTGTGTTGGACTCCAACCCTCGGGCCCTATTATACATGCCCAAGCAGCCGAGTGGCGGGAATGTATACTACAAACGCATTCTCAAGAACGTCACTGTGTGCCTGGCATCCTGTCTGTTCTGCACGCGCTCTTTATCTTGTCGTAGAAAGGTTATCCTGAAGCAAGGAAACAGCTGACTGTCGCTTTTGCAGCGGACACCGGGGTCGTCAAATCCGACATGACTACCTTATTGCAGGTTGCAGAGCTGTCAAGGTAGAGTTGAGACAGGGCAGAGCTGCTCATCTCTCGGCTGGTGTGGCCAGATTGATCGTGAGCGTCCTCACCTTGAACTGCCCCAGGGGCTGCCAGGGCCACTCCGAGAGCAGGCCCGGCTTGGTGGCCATGCCTCTGACAGAGCTGAAGCTCCGCGCTTCAGCGCTGCCGCAGCTCGCCGGCGGGCTTTGCGCAGCTCATGAGCTGCGGGCGCGGCTCCCGAGGCAGGCGCTGACACGGGGAGCGCAGAGAGCGGCAGAGGACGAGGCCCGCGCCGCGAAGGCCGCCGGATCGGGAGGCGGCGGCGGCGGCGGCGGCGGCGGCGGCGACGAAGCCGAACTAGCCACCAAGCAGCTGACCAGGGCTGGCCAGGGACGTTGAGAACGAGCAGCCGAGACGGTGGGAGACGGTGGGGAAGGTCTTTTGGAGACGGTGGAGACGAGACGAGACGAGACGTGGGCACGGCGAGCCATCGCGCGGCCAATGGCTTGGCGTCTCGTGACGAATGGGATCGCATAGCCGCGCCTGCGACGCCTTTCCGCGCGCCGCGTGTAGTTTTGTCGCACGGTCAGGGTCTCCGCTGGGGGAAGCGCAGCGTAGGGCCACGGAGGGCGCTAGATCGGCCCATGTGATGGCCCTTCCTGACGGCCGGGGGCGCCCTGAATGGCGCCTCCGGTTGTTGGGGACGACGGCGCCAGCGGCCCGGGCGAGGGGGGCACATGGGCCGGAAATGCCGGTCGGCACCGCAAATCGAGCCACGTGGCGCCTGAGAGGCCCAATAGCGCTCCCCGTCGTGGCCCCCTGCGGAGCGCTTCTCTCGCGCCGATCGGCGTAATGGCCGATAGCTGCCGTCAGGGGCACTCGAGGAATGTCACTGAAGAAGTGGCACTCCCAATGGGGGCAAGGGCTGCGAAAAGCCAGCCCAAAAAGAATTCACAAAGGTTCAGAGAATGTCATTGGCATGGGAAAAGATGGTGACGAGTTCCAGTGAAAGTGGCTCTCCCAAAAAGGGGCAAAGGGCTGTGAAAAGGCAGCCCGAAGTAGCAATCGACAAGGTCCCAAGAGGGCCAAAAGCGCGCTTTCTCAAGCTTGCCCGGTAGGGATGAATCACTCATCCGTAACCTCAAGTGAGAAGCAGAGGGGGAAGCGCGGCCAGATTGACTGGTGGCTGTGAGAGGCCAGCCCAAAGGAATGGACAAGGTCAGATGGAGCCGGAGTGCTCAGTACTAACACAAAATGGGCAAAGCTTGGAGAAGCTCTTTCTTTCGATTTTTTAATATCAGCAGCCGCTTCTGTTCTGAATTGGCCTCCCTTTCAATTCATGCGCCCCGCGCGCCTTCTCTCTTCTGAAGCCACTACTTCTTTTTGAAGAGAGAGAAGGCGCGCGGGGCGCATGAATTGAAAGGGAGGCCAATTCAAGCCAATACATTGTTCAGGCAGAGTCGAGTGCAGACTAAACAATGCTACATAATACGGAGACCTAATCTAAGGTACCTAAGATGACATTAGTACCCACGGGTGAGCACAAACAAATCTGACAAGCTAACTTGGGGAGCTGGAGTGCCGCCACGAAAGCCGGAGGCCTGACTCAGAGCGCGCCCTGCACGTTGATGAAGAGCAAATGCTTGCGAGCGCTGCAAACTAAGCGAGAGCCGCATTCTATAATTTGCAACTAAGGCCTGCGGAATGCTGGAGTGGCCCAAGCTGCCCCCCCGACTTCGACGACGCGCATCAACCAGCCGGGCCAGATGCTGGATCAGGGAGGACCATTTCACGCCGTAGCCTCCATAGATATCCATGGCACACGGGTAAAGATGGTC
>WELB01000342.1:74003-94836 GCA_009602725.1 Spirogloea muscicola | reverse complement strand
CGGGCGACGACGGCACAGCTACCGGCCAGGCGGGCCCCAGCCGGCGCAGCGGCAGCGGCACTGGGGAGGAGCCCCTGGCGCTGAAGCAAGGCGAGGCGGAAAAGCTTGACGGTGGCAATGCCGGGAACAAGGCGTTAGATGGTGGGGGCTCTTCGGCGAGCGGCAAGAGCCGGGAGGCCGGTGGTGCCGGTGATGGGGCCGGCAGCAGCGTGGAGGCGGTGGTGGAGCGGCTGGAGAACGACCTCAAGGGCGTGATCGCGGCGGAGGCGGACCGCGAGAACAGCGAGGAGGCGCGGGAGATCGCCGACGAGGAGGACGACTTCTATCGCGGCGCCGCGCTGCGCGCCTCCATGGCCGCCGCCGAC
Source organism: Spirogloea muscicola (assembly GCA_009602725.1). Taxonomy (NCBI): domain Eukaryota; kingdom Viridiplantae; phylum Streptophyta; class Zygnematophyceae; order Spirogloeales; family Spirogloeaceae; genus Spirogloea; species Spirogloea muscicola. Next base: position 94,471 of record WELB01000342.1, on the reverse strand, counting down.
GACGACCTCGTGGACTACGACCTCAGCAAGAGCGACCCACGTCGCGCCGCAGGCGTGAGCTTTGCCGACGCGGAGCAGCGCCTCCTGCGGCACAGCGGTGGCGGCGGTGGCGACAGCGGCGGCAGCGGCGGTGAGCTCGGNCGCTCCCTCCACGCCGCCGCCGCCGCTGCTGCCGCCGCCATCGCCGCCACCGCGCTCGGCGCTCCGCCGGGCGGCTTCGAGCGCGCGCCTCTTGACCGCCCCGCCACGTGCTCGACCCGCACTGCCGCGGCGCGGGGCAGGCAAACTGCGGGGCGGCGCCTCGACTCGGCGGCTGCGGCTTCGGCGGCAACGGCGGCGCTTGCTTCCATGAGGGCGGCGCCTCCTCGCACCTGCTCGCCGGCAGCCGCCTACTCGGGGCCCGCCAGCGCCGCCCCGCCGTCGGCAGAGCGTTGCAGTGTCTATGGAGTAAAGGAGGGGCCAAGTTCGAAGCCAGAGACCACCGAGAGCTCGTGACCATCTGAGAGGCCCGGCGGGCGCAGAGGCTCTTGCAAAGCCCCGCCTGGGGCTGCGCAAGCGACTGTGATGGGGCAGCAAGAGCTGCTGCGGCGCCGACGGCCGCTTCTCTGCCTCGCTCTGCTCTGCCTGAGCAGCTGGACTGCCGGCGACCTGCTGGCGGTCGGCCGCCATGCTGCCGCCGTACGGCCGCGCGATCCGTGCCGAGCACACGCAGGGCTTGCTCATTGGCAGCGCGGCCGAGCGACTGGGCGGCAGGCAAGGCATGGCTCCTTGCGGCTGGGCAAGCTGCGTCTGCGCAGGTCGCTGGTCGAGCAGATTAACAATGCGGCTGCTGATATCGAAAAATATCGAAAGGCTGTGTTAGGCAGCCAGCAGATGGGAGGGCCTGCTGCTCCCCCGACCTTGGCACGGCGGCCGCCGGCGCTGTTCAAGTGGGAGGGGCCCATCAGCCACAGCGGTACTGAGTCCTTCATCAAGCCAGATGATGCCAACGTGAAGCATGACCACTTTGCATTCATCCACACCGATGGCTCTCGTGTCTACAACGCTGCTGATGTCGCCCTGGTGAGCACAGCTCGTTTGTCAATCTCCTGGCGACCACTCTCTATGAGTATGGGAACAAGACTGTCACTGCCTGCTCGTGACTGCTGTCAACTGCTATTGGCAGTACCTATTGCCATGAAGTAAGACATTGGGAAATTGCTAGACAAAGTGGTCGGCGCTTCAACAAAAGCACCCTCTCTGAATGGCACATCGAGTTGTCACAACTGCCCCATATGACTATATAGTGCAACTCAAAGGTAGAGGTTCTGCTGTAGGTGGCTGCAGTTGGTCACATGCATTCGTGTCCACCACAGCTTGCTCACAATGGCACTCAGATCAATCCTACAGCATTGCTAACGTTTGATCCTCTACGACGCGCTCTTGTGCATTGCTCCTGTGTGGCAGCTTCTCAAAGGTCTGAAGGTGGCACTTATCGGGGATTCCTTGACTGCCCAAGTCTACAGGCTGTTTGGCAAGTCCCTTCAGACTCTTGGTTGTGCAAATCTTATAGACGGGCCTACAATGAGGTAAGCACGCCAGTGCTCTCTCAGTCCATTGCAGTTTCTGTTAGGCACGTTGTCGCTATTGGCTCAGGCCACTCTGGAGTCACAAGAGGTCCTCCATGTATTGCAAAGACTGTACCCCCATGACAAAGGAACTCTCGGATTGCAGTGATTGGTCTTGTGTTACACTGGTGTCACAGGACAAAGAAATGTTGCCTGTCACATATTGCTGTTGAGGACATAGGTGGCATCATGGCGCCATTTGGCCTTTTCAGTCAAGCACTGGGGAAAGTGCAATTGCTGTTGATACTATTTTTAATTAGAAAGAGATCAGTACCAAGGAGAAGCAGAAATTAGTAACGACAAGCCATGCACATTGCCTCCCCTTTCTCCAGGTATTTCCACAACATGAGTCTTGCGGACAGTGTGGAGCAGATGCTGGCCAAGCAATCAACTGTACAGAAGCCCTGGAGGGAGGAGACCTGGGTCCTGAATGCTACCTTACATGGTCCTTTTGAGGGGGCCACCTGGTCATATTGGCGAGGTATCATGACGCTGAGAGGCTTTCCTCTGACCTTGACATCACTCTAGATTCTCTCGTTTGAAGATGACAACAGTCACAAAGTCTTCTTGTATCTTTGTGTTGGCAGGCAGTAGGACAGATGCATCTGCAGATTTTCTCATAATTAGCTCCTTAAATGGTGCAACTAAATTAGGCTTTGGGGAGGAGGGGGTGTTTTAGTAGCTAGTATGGAGAGATGCCGTGAGAAAACATACCCGCAGCAAGGTCCAGCAGAGGCATTTGATCAAGAACTACTGTAGACGGTCCAGATGTGTTCATCTTTTGACATTGAAAAATCTCTTAAGGGCTATTTCATTCCTGGATGACAGCGTACAAATTGGCTCCTAGTATGCGTGGGGAGAGGCCAGACGGTGATTGCCTTTTCACCAGTCATCTGGACTATATATTCCGTGAATATGACGTGGTCAGCAGCTCACTGTGCCGTCATCTGTAGGCTGTCAGATTGCATCCCTGCAGATTGAAGAGTTGCGAGACAGATTGGCAAATCCAGCTATGCAATTCTGATTCGTTGTGGTCAGCAATCCACTTCTTGTGATTGATGTGCCGTAATCTGTATGTCATCAATTTGCAATAGCAGCAGACGGTACATAGAGCAAGAATATATCATGGCCTCTGACGTTAATTTCTTTCACTGAGTCGACTTTGCAGGTCATCTCGAACTTGGGCATCCACTATGGGTACAATGTTGTGGAGGACCTACGGTATGACCTGGCCGTACTGGGTAAGCGCATGGAGGAGTTCCACCGCCAACCCGACAAGGCAGCATTTTTTCGCGAAAGCTTCCCCCAGCACTTTTTCTCGCGTGACGGCTCTGGCGACTATCCCATGCCAGCGGATGCAACGGCTGAAGAGACGAGCGTCTGCTACCCCGCTCGAAACAAGACACGGCAGGTACAAGCCTTGAGCTGTATCATGCGTTCGCCTTGACCATAGTCACCTCTGTCCAGTCATCCTTTCTTCGAGGTGCAGCCTCCTCTAATGCCACGGTCGTGTCACTTGATGCCTGGACCTCTGGAAAGCATTACGTTCGTCAGAAGCGAAGCTCTTATGAAGCGGGATGAGAACAGCAGGGCAGTAGCCCAGAGTAGGAATGCACGTCGATCGAACTCCAGGCTTTGTGTACATGTAACAATGCATCCAAAGTCTACTCAGGAGTCAGAGTTGAACCATGTGGCTGAACCTGCAAAGCCCACCAAAATGCCTCTCGCAGTTGTGGAGGAACAAGGAACTGCAAGCAGAGGCCGATCGTCGCAATCTAGCTGTCCAGCCAGTCTACTGGCAGATGGACATGCATGGCTTCCACCAAACGCATCTCGAGAAACCGAGGCGCGACTGCACGCATTGGGGGAACCTGGTCGACTGGTGGCTTCCTGTCATGGACTCACTTTACACCACTGCTGCTGCAGTTCTCTGCAAGAAGGGCCTGGCCCCTGGGCACTGCTTGGATCTTGCTCGGCATCCAGCACCAGACTTCAATGTGCCCATGTACTGGTGACAAGAATTTGTAGCAGCATGAAGTCCATTGCTTCATGGTGAGAGTGTGCATGCGTGCATGAGTGCAGCAGCAAGTCTGGCACGTGCAACAGAAATGCGCTTCCACTTGCGCCCAGTCTCTAGGTGCTGGAGGCCTTTCTGCTTGCCACACATAGGCCAGGACCTGCAAGATGATCCACTTGCATCAACTTGATTAATTAAGTTCAGATTCAAATTTAGACACTAAATTGCAGCCTCGAGCTGTGAAAAGGTACGAGCACAATCGATCCGGCTCCCAGCATGTCCGTCGTGTCCTAAAACCTTCCTGTATTTGTTCAAGGCCGATCCCAGCTTTAAGCTGACGCTGTCATCTATCACAACAGCTTTCCTTGACCCGGAATGTCGACCTGCATCATGTTTCATCATCAAACCGTCATCCCAATCTTGAGCTACGGTTGCTCGAGCAGCAACGGTAGTCGAGCGTCTCATCTCTATAAGTTTGTGGCTTCTCAGATGCACCCATTGTAACAATGTTCACATGCTTAGAATATCAATGCAGCCAGGAAGCCAATTTGATAGATGCTTGGAGAGACTAAGTGTAACGTTCCCAGGTTTGTGAGCGCCAAACAGTGTTGTTAACGCTCACATGGTGTTCAAATAGTTGTGGACAAAAATTTGGCCCCTTTAAACCTTTGTCAGTTCTTTTCGGGCTGGGGTTTCACAGCCCTTGCTCCCATCGGGAGAGCCACTTCTCTCACAGCCACCAGCCCTCTACTGGAAGCGTCATTTCTTCCTCGATTGGCCGCCCTTTCATTTTCACGCGTACCGTGCCCCTTTCGCCTTGAGAGAGAAATAAAAAAGTGGCTCTCCCAAAGGAGGCAAGGGCTGTGAGACAACAAAAAGCTTCGCCCAATTTAAGGTGGCTGGGAAAGGCCAGCCCGAAAAGAAAACGAAAGTGCTCGCCCGTAGAGAAGAGGGAGAAGGGCTCGCCCATTGAGGATAGGGGCTGGAAAAAGCCAGCCCAGAAAAGAATGAACAAAGGACGAGAAGGAGCCAGGGGAAGTACGAAGAACAAGCACAGAAAGGAAACGAAGCAGCTACGGAGCACTGCAGGTGCAGCGCGCGGGCCATAGACCTCTGCAGCGAGACGGCCAAGCGCATGCGGTACACCTGCGCTAGCGACCCTGCTGCATGGGAGTCCACCGGCTCCCCATGGAAGCGGCGGGCAATGGCGTGACGAGAGAGCTGGTTGAGCAGCTCGAGCCACCGAGCGCCCAGCGCCCCGTGCGTATCGATGGCGAGCGGGAAGAACTCGTCGTCCCGCGGGTGATCTGCGTATTTTAGCTCCTTGGCCCGGGCGGCGCAGGCTACCGCATACCCAGCCTTGGTGGCACACTGGGTTGGATGTGAGCGGTCATAGGAGTCGGTGGTCACCACATCCAGGAGAAGACGTGGTCCAGGAGAAGAGGGGCTGACAAAGCCAGCCCAAAAAGAATGGACAGTATCCAAGTCCAAAATAAGAATAGAAAAGAAATTGTGCCGAAAATAAAAACTACACAACTAGACACGAAACGATGCAGAAGGAACCACAGTACCCACGTGTGAGCAACAGCAAGTCTGAGTAACTCGAAGCTGGGAATGAGGCACTCCGCCGAGGCCCAGACGCAGCAGCCGTAGAGAGAAGGGCTCGCCCATTGAGGATAGGGGCTGGAAAAGCCAGCCCAAAATAAGAATGAACAAAGTACGAGAAGGGGCCAGGGGGAACATTGACAAAACAAGCACAAGAAGAAACTAAGCAGCTACGAAGCACTCAGTAACCCCTGCTAAGCAACGCAGGTCAGAGAATCTTGGCTCCTGGAAGCGGGTCCCCTGGCCAGAGCCAGAGCCAGCAGCGAGGGCTCCTCCGACACGCAGGTACAGCCCGCGGGCCATAGACCTCTGCAGCGAGACAGCCAAGCGCATGCGGTACACCTGCGCCAGCGACCCGGCTGCATGAAAGTCCACCGGCTCCCCATTGAAGCGGCGGACGATGCTTTGACGTGAGAGCTGGTTAAGCAGCTCGAGCCTCCGAGCGCCCAACGCCCCGTGCGTGTCGATGGCGAGCGGAAAGAACTCGTCATCCCGCGGGTGATCTGCGTGTTTGAGCTCCTTGGCCCGAGCGGCGCAGGCTACCGCATACCCAGCCTTGGAGGCGCACTGCGCGGGGTGTGAGCGGTCGGTGGGGTCAGTGGTCGCCACGTCAAGGATAAGACGTGGCCCGCCGGCTGGTGGGGTGGCCACAAGGTCGACGCGACGGGCGTGGAGACCGTCGGCCCGTTGCTGGAGCGGCATGACGGCGGAGTTCTCGGCTGCCACCGAGAAGCCAGCCTCCACAAGGATGCCATGCATCGCATCCCGGAGGCAGTCCTGGGCCGCTGTCCGCTCTCCGCCACGGGAACAGCGCAGAACATGGGCGGCCAGCTCCCCAGGCTCGGCCCCTCGCTCGCCACATTCGCATTGACGCTCACCCTGGAGACATGGCGGCGGCAGGCCCAGGAGGCGGTGGACGGCTTTGCGGAATACCTCGTCCGGCACGGTGGGGGCGTCGTTGAGGGGGAGGGCCTGAAGCCACGCCGCTGCCCCCGCGGAAGAGGCCGAGTGGAGTCGTGCGCGCCCGCGCAGGTCGGCCTCTGGGAGCTGCTGCAAGGCGGTGGTGAAGGCTGCCGTGTCCATCGCGGCCGTGAAGCGCGCTTGGACGCGCAGGTTGGCGGTGTGCGCGAGGTGCTCAAAGGAGACCGCCTGGCCCGCCAGATCCGGTTGCGCCGCGAGCAGCTCCTCGTGGGCTGAGCGTAGCGACGACTGGAAGGGCAGCACACCCGTGGTTACCTCCACCACCGCCTGCTCCAGCGCACGCCGGCCGTGGACCAAGAAGCGCTGGGACACGGAGGCGGCTATCTGGGCCCAGCTGCCGAGGTACGCCGCCCTGCAGGAACGGACGAGCGGGCGCAGGCCGAGACCGCCGTAGCTGAGGGGCAACGCCGCCTGACGAAGAGCGGCAGGCGACTGCGGGACATCCCTGGTGGCGGACCAGGGCTGCCAGGCTCGCCACCATGCCTGCGTCGGAACCCGCGGACGCCGCCAGCGCCACAGCGCGGGCAGGCCCATAGCACGGGGACGGCGTGAAAGCGCGCGCGCCCCAGAAGAGAAGGGCTCGCCCAGTGAGGATAGGGGCTGGAAAAAGCCAGCCCAGAAAAGAATGAACAAAGGACGAGAAGGGGCCAGGGGAAGTACGAAGGACAACAAGCACAGAAAAGAAACGAAGCAGCTACGAAGCACTCAGTAACCCTAAGCAGCCTCAGGTCAGAGAGACTGGGTTCCTGGACTGGGTTCCAGCCCCAGAAGCTCTCTTGACAACATCCAGAGAGCCGGAAGTGTCGGCTCCCGGCCGGCCCGCGGCCCGCGGGCCGGCCCTTGCCCCCCGGCCGTTCGCCTCCCGCGCCCTCCGGCGGCGGCGCCAATTGGCTCCGCGGGCGGTCCCTGCCCCCCACCCGGTCGGAGTCGGCCCGCCCCACCGCGTGGCGCGCCGGTGGACGGCTGGCGGCTGCCCCAGCCGCTTCCGTCTCCGGGCCCCCCCTCCTGGCCCTCTGGGGTACTGATTGAATCGGCCATGCTTGCCCGGCCCGGGCCCGGCTCCGCCTCGTGCAGAATGCACCCCCAACCTCCCTCTGATCCCTCGGCTTCCCGGCCCCTTCCGGATCCTGTCCATGTTCTACGCGGCCCTTCTGCCATCCTTTTCCTCGCCCCACAAGGCCCCCAGGCCACTGACTTCCACGGCGGTGCTGCGGCTCCCCAAAGTAGCCTGTTAGCCCGTCGGATTTGCATGTGCTCACTCGTCAAGAAGCCTACAGCCTGCTGTCGCATTGTATACTCTAGCCCTCCTTAGCATGGGGCTTCGTTCTGTGTAGCCCCTCTAGCGTTTGCCCGAGCGGGGTACTGGCTTGACTTGGCCTCGACTTCTATTCACCGTGCGCCCTCTCTCCTTCTCCTTATGAACCTTGTCCACCACCCCAGGCCGGCCTCTCATAGCCATCGCCCCCCGTGGGATGAGCTCATTGTCCAGATGCCGCCCCAGGCTGCCTTTCACAGCCGCCTCCTCATAGCAGCAGCACAAGAAATGTGCGGCTGCTGAGGGCAAAAGGGCGGCTGTAACGCCAGCCAGGTGCATCCAGAGGGGCATACAAGGTGCATCAGCAGCGGCGTCCTCCCGCACCTTTCCCCACTGATCCCCACAGACCCTCGCTCCCTCCAGGCCGCTGCCGCCGCCGCCGCCGTCGTCGCCGCCGCCGCCGCTCGGACTCCGCCCCTCGGCCTTGGAGCGCGCGCCTCTCGGCCGCCTCGCCGCGTGCTCGACCCGCGCTGCCGCGGCGCGGGGCAGGCGAGCTGTCCCGTGGCGACCTCGACATGCAGCTTCGGCGGCGGCGGCGGCGCTGGACTCCATGAGGGCGGCGCCTCCTGGCACCCGCCAGCTCTGGCAGCCGCCTGGTCGGGGGCCGCCGGCGGCGCCCCACCGTCCGTAGAGCAATGCAGTGTGTGTGGAGTGACGGAGGGCCTGAGTGGCCAAGTACAAAGGCAGACGTCCCCAAGAGCTCGTGACGATCTCAGACGCCCTGCGGCCGCTCGGGATCCGTTCGCGCAGCCACGCCTGGGCCTGTGCGACCAATCGTGATGGGGCAGCAAAAGCTGCTGCTGCGCCGGCGGCCGCTTTTCTGCCTCGCCCTGCTGTGCCTGAGCAGCTGGACTGCCGGCGACCTGCTGGCGGTCGGCCGCCATGCTGCCGCCGGACGACCGCGCGATCCCTGCCGAGCACACGCAGGGCTTGCTCACTGGCAGCGCGGCCGGGCGACTGGGCGGCAGGCAAGGCAGGGCTCCTTGCGGCTGGGCACGCTGCGTCTGCGCAGGTCGCTGGTCGAGCAGATGAATGGTGCGGCTGCTGACATCGAACGAGCAGCCATGAAAGCCAGCCAGCAGATGGGAGGGCCTGGTATTCCCCCGATCTTGGCACGGCGGCCGCCGGCGCTATTCAAGTGGGAGGGGCCCATCAGCCACACCGATACTAAGTCCTTCGTCGAACGAGTTGATGCCTATGTGAAGCATGACCACTTTGCGTTCATCCACACTGATGGCTCTTGTGTCTACAACGCTGCTGATGTCGCCCTGGTGAGGACAGCACGATTGGTCATTCTCCCGGCGACCATTCTCACTGAGTATGGGAACAAGATTGTCACTGCCTGCTCGTGACTGCCGTCAATTGCTATTGGCAGTAGCCTATCGCTATGATGTAAGCCATTGGGAGATTGCTAGACCCAGTGGTGGGCGCTCAACAGAAGCACCTTGTCTGAATGCCACATCGGTTTGTCACAACTGCCCCAGAGGACCATGCAGTGCAACTCAAAGGTAGAGGCTCTGATAGCTGTGGGTGGATGCAGTGGGTCACATTCACTGGTGTCCACCACAGCTTGCTCACGATGCCACTCGAACAACCCACCAGCGGTGCTGATGTTTGATACATCTATGTCGTTCATTGAGTGACGCGCTCGTGTGCATTGCTCCTGTGTGGCAGCTTTTCAAAGGTCTGAAGGTGGCGCTAATCGGGGATTCCTTGACTGCTCAAGTCTACAGGCTGTTTGGCAAGTCCCTTCAGACTCTTGGTTATGGAAGTCTTATACAGGGGCCTACAATGGAGTAAGCACGCCAGTGCTCTCTCACTCTTGGTTATGGAAGTCTCATAGAGGGGCCTACAATGGAGTAAGCACGCCAGTGCTCTCTCAGTCCATTGCAGTGAAGGTTAGGCATGTCGTCGCCATTGGCTTCGGCCACTCGGAGGTCACCATAGGTCTCCCATGTATTGCAGAGACTGTACTCCCCTGACAAAGGTACCTCAGATTGCAGTGATTGGTCTTATCTACACTGGTGTCACAGGACAAAGATGTGTTGCCTGTCACATATTGCTGTTGAAGACATGGGTGGCATCATGGCATCGTTTGGCCTTTCCAGTCATACACTGTGCACATCGCCTCCCCTTTCTCCAGGTACTTCTTCAACATGAGTCTTGCGGACAGTGTGGAGCAGATGCTGGCCAAGCAAACAACTGTACGAAAGCCATGGAGGGAGGAGACCTGGGTCCTGAATGCTACCTTACATGGTCCTTTTGAGGGGGCCACCTGGTCATATTGGCGAGGTACTATGACGCTGAGAGGCCCTCCTCAGGCCTTGACATCACACCAGATTCTCTCATTTGAAGATGACAGCAGTCCCAGAGTCTTTCTGTATCTTTGTGTTGGCAGGCAGTAGGACGGAAGCATCTGCAGATCATATCTTTGTTAGCTCCTCAGAAGGCGCGACTTAATCAGGCTTGAGAAGGAGGGGGTGTTTTGGTAGCTAGTATGGAGAGATGCCGTGAGAATAGTAAAACACAATAACGTGCAATACCCGGAATAATGTGCTCCAGCAAAGGCATTTGACCAGAATTCCTGTAGAAGGTCCACATGTGTTCATCTTTTAACATCTAAACTCTCTCAAGGGCTATTTCTTTTCTGGATGACAGCGTATCATTTGGCTCCGACCATGCGTGGGGAGAGGCCAGAACCTGATTCCCTTTTCACAAGTCATCTGGACTATGTGTTCCGTGAATATGACGTGGTCAGCAGCTCTCTACGCTTATCTGTAGGCTGTCAGATTGCATCGCTGCAGATTGGAGAGTTGCGAGACAGATTGGCAGATCCAGCCATGCAATTCTGATTCGTCGTGGTCAGCAATCTACTTCTTTTGATTGATGTGCGTGATCTGTAGGCCATCAATCTGCAATGGCAGCAGACGGTGAATAGAGCAAGACCTATTATGGCCTCAGACCTCAATATCGTGCACTGAGTCGTCTTTGCAGGTCATCTCGAACTTGGGCATCCACTATGGGCGCACTAGTGTGGAGGACCTAAGTTATGACCTGGCCGTACTGGGTAAGCGCATGGAGGAGCTCCAGCGCCAACCCGGCAAGGCAGCATTCTTTCGCGAAACCTTCCCCCAGCATTTCTTCTCCCGTGACGGCTCTGGCGACTATCCCATGCCAGCGGATGCAACGGCCGAAGAGACCAGCGTCTGCTACCCTGCTCGAAACAAGACACGGCAGGTACAAGTCTTGAGCTGCTTCATGCCTTCGCCTTGAGCACAGTTACCTCTGTCTTAGTCTTCCTTTCCGCAAGGTGCAGCCTCCTCTAATACCCCGGTCGTGTGACTTGTAGCCTGGACCTCTGGAAAGCACTAAGTTCGTCAGAAGCGAAGCTCTTGTGAAGCGGGATGACAAGCGCAGGGCAGTAGCCTAGAGTAGTAATGCACGTCGATAGGATCCCAGGCGTTTTGGTACTTGTAAGTAGGCAACCAAATTGTACTCAGGATTCAGAGCTAGTTCATGTGGCTGAACCTGCAAAGCCCACCAAAATGCCTCTCGCAGTTGTGGAGAAACGAGGAACTGCAAGCAGAGGCCGATCGTCGCAATCTAGCTGTCCAGCCAGTCTACTGGCAGATGGACATGCATGGCTTCCACCAAACGCATCTCGAGACACCGAGGCGCGACTGCACGCATTTCGGGAACATGGTCGACTGGTGGCTTCCTGTCATGGACTCACTTTACACCACTGCTGCAGCAGTTCTCTGCAAGAAGGGCCTGGCTCCTGGGCACTGCTTGGATCTTGCTCGGCATCCAGCACCAGACTTCAATGTGCCCATGTTCTGGTGACAAGAATTTGTAGCAGCATGAAGTCCCTTGCTTCATATTGAAAGTGTGCGTGCGTGCATGAGTGCAGCAGCACTTTCGGCACATGCAACAGAAAAGTGCTTTCACTTGCGCCCCGTCACTAGGTGCTGGAGGCCTTTCCGCTTGTCATTTATAGGCCAGGACCTGCAAGCATGAATATCCTCTTGCATCAAGTTGACACATCAAATTTTAGATTCAAGTTGAGATATATATGGCAGCCTTGAGCTGTGAGAAGGTACAAGCACTACTAGTTTGGCTCCCAGCATGTCCGTCGTGTCCTTTTTAAGTAGTCTCCATGGTGGTCGCCCCTTGTCGCCATATCCAGATTTAGCACCATGCTGTCACGCACCGCGACTCTGGGTTGCGCCGCTCTTGGCTCGAGGAAAGCAGACCAACTTCCCCAGTCGTCCGCCTGATGAGGTGCCTAGTCTCTCCGAGCATCTTCAAACCGTCTTCCACTGCTGCTTCGATGTTTTAAGCATGTGACCATTCTTACCAAGGGTGCATTTGAGAAGCCACACACGATGTTGACGTCGATGTTAGACCCATACGTTAGCCCCTAAGAAGTAGACTGTGACTGGCCGTTGACGGGGTCAGTGACGAGTCATTGACGGCGGACCATTGGTAGACCGGTGGCGAGAGACCGATGGAGTAGACTGTTGTTGCAAGAAACGGGTTGTCAACACGAGATCATTGATAACCTTCGAGCATGAAGGCTGGAAACGGCCGGGGTGCTGGAAGCCCGTCGGCTGTATAGGGAGGACCTGAGAGGGAAGATGGTGAGTCCTTCACCCACTCTCTGGACCTCTGGACTTCCGACCTTCGGTCTTTGTTGCTGTATCACCATGGCAGCCCCCTATGATTGCCTTCCCGACATATCTTGCTTCGTCGGCGGCTGGGCTTGGCGACTCGCTCAACACCCTGATAGTCACTCTGTGGCAATCCCGTGATTGACCAGCAAGCCAAAAGAGAGAGAAGGCGCGCGGTGCGCGTGACATTGGAAGGGAGGCCAATTCTGGCCTTCCAAATGTCCTGTTAACGGGTAATGAGCTGGCTAATGGGGACACTAAATATTCCCGAGTGAGCACATGCATATCTGACAAGCTATACTGAGGCGCCAAACCACCACCACGGAAGCCATTAGCCTGGGCTAATGCACGACCAGCACGCTGGTGTATCACGAGTGCCTGGGATCGCTGTAGACCTAATGATAGCTGCATTCTATAGCATGCAACGATGGCTTGCGGGACGCTAGAATGTCCTAAGCTACCCGCCCAAAAGAACGATAGGTGAGGTGCAGGGTTGTACTACGTCACTCGTACTTCAAATTAGTGTGGCCATGCTCACTCGTCAAGGTTTCTCAAGTTGCTCGTGACTTACTCCACTAGCTTGTACGAGCTCTGACTTGCGATGTCCAACCAGGGGGGCAGTCACCGCTGAGATTGGTGGAGCAGCTGTCTTTGGCAAGCTCACGCAAAAGCAGGTGGTAGGGACTGAGGTGCCACTGCCACAGGCTCCATGTTGCCATACCGTGAGCCTTACCTTTCCTGAGACACAGGCATGTGCAATCTGCGCCACAACCACCATCTCAGCAAGTATGTGCAGAAAAGATCTGTCGCTAGACATCAATTGTTTGGCGTTTGGGCTTATATACTACATGCACTATACCGCCTCGCCTTTGTAAATAGATACAAGACCAAATGTCATATCATGTTAGCGAGCTACTCAAGTGAGTCGTCCTTCCAAGTTGGGGCTTTCCTTATAAGTTTGTGCCCATTCCTCCTGTGCCCAATCGTCCTGGGGCTTTGCCAGGACCTGTTCAATTCTTCTGTGCTTATGTTGGAAGAGACTCTCTCTCAAGACTGCCAACCTGCGGCTGTCGACTAGGGGGTGTTGAGTGGCCATTTGTAGTAGCTACTTGTCCTCTTGAGTGTCTGCGATTTCGTTTTGGGCTTTCCCCCTTTTTAGTCCGTCCGTTTGGGCTGGCCTTTCACAGCCCCTGTTCCCTTCCTTATAAGAGGAAGCTCTTCCACTAGGAGGTGAGGTCTGTGAAGGAGCAGCTCTTCCAGAAGGTGGCGAGGGCTGTGAAAGAAAGGCCAGCGCAAGAGAACGGACGAGTTACGTCCAAAGCAGGAGTGCCTTAGCTGCTGCCTTGGCTGGGCGCGCACTTGTTTAAGCCACTCGCTTGTGGGGTGGTGCTCTGCCCCAGATAAGTCTAGCACATACAGTAGCGGCACGCCCTGGAGGCACGGGCCAAGACAATGTAGCTGGAAGTTAACCAAAACACTTAGCGTCAGTCACCCCAACAGCCACCTACGTATATATGGGGCCGGCATAGTCCATAGCCTGTGTGGCAGCTTTCGTGCTGGTGGGGTTACTAGCACGCTAGAAAATGTATGTGCTCACTCGTGGTATTAGAGACCCCCTTCGAATTGTATTGTTCATTTTGCTAGCTTAGCGCCTGTTCGATTAGTCTGTGTTCACTTTGCACAGTGTACTGGCGTGCTTTGGCCTCCTTTCCATATCATGCTTATTGCGCGCCTTCTCTCTTGTCTGCTGCCTCCTACATTTGACAGGACGACGCTTTACCGCCCACTGTTTACCCTAATCTGCATTTGTTGACTAGAGGTTGTCGAGCATCCCTCGTGCTCCCTCGAGCGTCCCTCATGGCGAGTAGTTTCGTGCTTTTGCGCCTCCCAAACCTTTTGGACCTTGTTCACCCCCTCTTTCAAAGAAGCAAGACCCTTCCAGTAGAGGGCGATGACTGCGATTGGCCATCCCAGAAATATAATGAACAACTCCTTTTGGGACTGGCCTCTTCCAGCCATCGCTTCAGATCGGCTGTGCTGTTTTGTTCTGAAGGGGCACCAACTCATCCTTTCGAGCCTTCCAGCTTCCGGCCCAGTCGGACCTCACTCCCTTCCTTCTGAGAAGCTGTCTTCTTTTCATGGAGCCGGCCTCTCCGCTCCAATCCGGGGCTCTCTGCCTCGAATGCTGGACATGCTGCGAATGCTGCTCGTGGCAAAGAGGCTACATACGCGGATCACCCGGAAGGGGAAGAGGTCGTCACGCTGGCCGTCGATGCGCACGGGGCTTCTGGGTCTCAGTGGCTAGACCTGCTGGCCCGGCTTGCGCGACGCTCTGTGTCCGCAGGCGAGGCGAGCAGGCCGACTTCAACGCCGCTGGCTTGCTAGCGCCGGTATTTTGCACCTGTCATGTCACTCCACCGTTCCATGGCCCACGCCTGCATCTGCGTGCTGGCCGTGCTCTAGCTGCAGCCTCTGGCATCCGTCAAGGGGAGTGCTTTCAGGCAGCTAGTCTTCCTGATTGCGGCCTCTAAGTAGAGATAACTAAGTATGCAACCGGGAATATTTGGGAAGCGCTTTTAGGCGCCTCCGAACCTTGTCAAGTCTTCTGGCTGTTCACTGCCGGCTGGCTGTCCACAGCCCTTGCCCCCTTTTGGGAGAACCGCTTTCTCGCAAGCCGAACTTAGGAAGACCCGCTTTCTTACTTCACACGAGCTCTCTCTTGTCCATTCCTTGTCCATTCCTTTGGGATGGCCTCTCCCAGCCACCAGTTAATATGGCCGCGCTTGCTCTCTCTCTTCCCAGGGCTCGTCGCTTGTGGGTGCGGTGGTGATGTGGCCGGGCGCCACCCGCCCCAACGACGATATGGGAACGCTCTGTGGGGGCTCGGCTATCCGGCCGGCGGTGGCGCCGCTGAGGCCGAGCCCCGCCGGGCCGGGCCCCGCGCGGCGCGCCATGCGGCCGGGCCTGCCCGAGNGCGCCGGACGGCCGCCCGCGCCCGCTGCTCTCCTTCGCCGTCGCCACCGACGTCCAGTGAGCGGGGGCCGGCGCTCCTCCCACCAGCCCAGCATCGCAACGAACGAGTCAATGCTGTTATCTGTGGTCACACCGTCCTTAGTGAACGGCAATATTAGTGGCGCTCAGAGCTGCCTGCTCGCTCTTGCCTCTCGCTCTCCTGATCGGGCTCGAGGTCTGCCCATCTGATTCAGGTACGCCGATATCGACAATGGCTTCTCCTTTGGCGGCGTCCCGCGCTTCTACCGCCACAGCTTGGAAGGTCGGGAGCCTGTACTTGCTGCTGCCTCGTGTGGTCTTTGCTGCCACAGGCTAGACCGCGGACATGGCATGTCGCTCGAGTCAAGCAGCCTCGAGCAGGAGGGCCTGAGGAGCCTCCGTGCTGCCAGCAGCTTTGCGGAGGGCGGTCGCCGCGTGGAATGCGGCAGGGGACCTGGCGTTTGCCGTACACCTTGGGGACATTGTCGACGGCTTCTGTCGGCGCGAGCGGTCGCACAACGCAGTGCAGGCGGTGGGGCCCGGCAGACCGCCCCTCCTTGCCCTTCGACTTGAGAGCAGCGGGCGAACGGCTCAGCAGACATGCATGCTGTGCTCACAGGATCCTGTCATTGATAAGCTCGACTGCTCGGGCAGGTGCTGGAAGAGTTTCGAGGTTTCCAAGGGGGACCCGTGTATCACATGCTCGGCAAGTCCTCCACGACTGGTGCCAGCATTGTACTGTGCTAATAGGGTGATGAGTTGCACTTGCAATGTTGATATTGTTTCTTCTTGTGCTAAAGTTGCATGTGCTCAAGTCACTAGGCAACATGCATCTCTGTTTGGGCAGGTAATCACTGCCTCTACAATCTTCCACGCATGGAGCTGGTGAAGCTGCTTGGCATCCCGCCAGGCGAGGAGCCTGGGCAAGCATTCTACCAGTTCTGCCCGCACCCAGGCTTCAGGTTGTTGAAGATAGTGCAGTTGCCATCAACGTTGCAGGCCCAACATAAGTTCAGACCCTAATTTTCTGTCATGCGGCAGCCTTTTGGACAATCAAGAGCTGCATCTCCCTGTAGATGCAGCTCTGAACTACCTGACAGATGCCGAGAGCTGAAGTGGTCGTCCTGTTATGTTATATAGATTTGTGGTGCTGGATGGTTACGATGTGAGTCTGCTGGGCTGGCCACCCGCTCACCCACATGTGGTGGAGGCAGAGCGCCTGCTGAGCTTACGGAATCCCAACAAAGACAAGAATAGCCCAGCTGGCCTGATAGGACCTGCCAGGTGATTGCTGCCTCCGGTGGACACGGCAAAGTGGGCTCACTGACACCTCAAGCAAGTGCAATGATTGTACCAGGTACTAAAGCACAATAGACTTTTGCTCGCTATGTGCAGGCGTTTTGTCAAGTTTGGTGGCGGCGTAGGGGCGCGGCAGCTGGCCTGGCTGGACTCAGTGCTTCAGGTACTTGTAAATTCCTCCACAAAACAAAGTGGTCTAAGTCCATGATCACCTTCAAGACAGTCACACCAGGATGTATGCATCTTTGGCATGATTATCAGTGTCAGGGTCGCCTGGGCTGAATGTGCCCCTTGGCAGGAGTCAGCAGCGGCGGGTTCAAAGGTGATTATACTTGGGCACCTGCCCATGGAGGAGAAGGCAACCAGCCCTGCCACGCTATTGTGGAATTATGAGGAGGTCACTGGACAAGCCAACTGTGCCATGGAGCCTTATTTCACCTGTACTTGATCAAACAAATGCCAGATACGATCAGAGGCTACAACGTCAGCCTTTTGCCTCACCTTGCACAAAATATTCAGCGCATGAATTTGGCGATGCGGTTGACAGGTGATGGAGGTGGTGCAGCGCTACGGCTGCGTGGTGGCCTGCTTTGCGGGGCACGCGCACGCTGGCGGATATGCGGTGGATGCAGCTGGCATTCACCACCGTGTTCTTGAGGCGGTGAGGCTACTGCTCTAGCAAGGCAACAATGCCACAAATTTATTGGAGCTCAAGCATCGCAGTAGTAGTACTTGTGGCGTCACTTCAGGGTGCTGCTGACAATGCCTTTGCAGGTCCTGGAGTGCCCGCCAGGGAGATCCGCATATGGCCGCGTGGATGTGTACGAAGATGCGCTGGTCCTTACTGGTGTGGATCGCATGGCAAGTACTAGCATGCACTTCAGTGCTGCAGGCCTCACTGCTGATGGCTTGGGCAGGCATTGAATCTGTAGGACACATGCTGTGATAGAAATTTTCACCCTCTAGCGGCCTCCTTGCACCGGCATTGCATTCAAAGCTGGATGCCAAGAGAAGCTGAACGAGCACATTAACTCATAGCTGAATGCGTGAATGAATGCTAAATTATGGACTTGCAGAGACAAGGTGGCAGGCTCCTCGGCAAGCCAAAAAGTGCTTATTGTTATGCATGAGCAGAGGGGCTCGGGCAGCACTTGCTACTGTACAGGCAGCCAGGCAGGCATTAAAAAGCGCATTCTCTTCCTAAAAATTTCAGAGCAAGGTGAGACACAAAATCTGGAAGAGCCCAGTGGGGCATTTGCGACCCAGTACTCCAATTAATGTGATGAAGGAAAGGAAAGGAGGAAGGCAATGTGTGATTCTACGTACGGTACTGCTTCGGCAGCAAGACTGGACGTGGCATTGTTGACGTAGACAAGAGTGATTGGCAGCCAGTTAATCTCGGTACTTCATGGTGGCGGCATCAAAGCCGGGCATAGGAAGTGATCGCGCGAACGCGGTCACCTGTGCACGGAGCTCGAGCAGGTCGGGGCACGCCTCAAGGCGGCGCACGAATTCGCGTTGCAGCTTGGGGAGCTCCTGCAGGATGCGCTGCGTGATCTGCGCAGCGCGCACGAGGTACTCCCCGATGCGTTCCATGTCCGCCTCGTTGCAACCCCGCGATGTCATTGCTGCCGTGCCTGCACATGCTTCTCTACCTCTCTAAGCTCACAGTGCTTTGGCGACTGAGCTGGCCTTGCTATCAGCTCATCAAACTTCTGAACCTACTCTAAATATGTGACAGTGAGCAGCAAGAGACAAGAGGGCCACGAGCAACGACCTAAGCGCACGCCGCCGGGAGCAAGGGCAGTGGAGTCCCCAAAGACGGCATTCTTGTTCAAGGTGATGTGGCAGAGCTCGCAGACCTTCTCGTATCGGTTTCCTGCGACGCAGCAGCACCAGGCGGACGAGGCTGAGCGGCCTCAGCAGGAGCCTATCTTGCCACGCGTTTCACATCAACAATGCATAGACTTGTTACCTGAAGCATCTGCTCACCAGTGAGGCCCAGCGGGCGGAGGTCCCAGAGCATGAGGTGGTTGTCGGTCCCATTTGTGACGAGGCGACAGCCACGGCGCATGAGTGCATTGGCCAGCGCCGTAGCATTCCGCCGCACCTGCGCCATGTACGAGCGGTACGGTGCGCTGGTGGCCTCCTTGAGCGCCACTGCGAGCGCTGCGATGTGGTGATTGTGGGGGCCTCCCTGCAGGGAGGGGAAGATGGCAAAGTTGATGCGCTCCTCATAGTCATAGTGGGGCTGGTTCTCCTCAGCCGACGGGGAGCGGGAGGAGGCTGCCGCCGGCGGGGACGCGAGGAGAAGCAGGTGGTGGTGGGGACGGCGCGGCGGCCGCGGCCCGCGGCGGAAGAAGATCATGCCTGCGCGTGGGCCTCGCAAGCTCTTGTGGGTCGTGCTCGTCACAACGTCGCAGAACTCAAACGGGCTGCGGCACTCCTGCAAGCGGCAAAGAGATACACCACTTAAGCACCTCGACTTGGCACAGTCCAGGGACTTGCGATAGCAGAAGATCTCAGGGAGAACATTGCCTGGAGGTCACGATCAACAAGGAGGGGGGGCAAGGTTGGCGCGCCTGGGCAGCGACGAGGCCGGAGATGTGGGCCATGTCGCACATGAGCAGAGCGCCGCACCGGTCTGCGATCTGGCGGAAGCGTGCATAGTCCCACTCGCGGGGGTATGCGGAGCCGCCGCAGATGAGCAGGCGCGGCCGGAACTCGAGCGCCTTCTCCTCGAGGCGCTCAAAGTCGATGTACCCAGTCTGCGAGCTCACTTTGTACGGCAGGGACTCGAAGAATATGGACGCCGACGAGATGCGCTTGCCGCTCGGCGTGTAGTACCCATGGCTCAGGTGCCCGCCGCTCGGCAGATCGAGCCCCATGATGCGGTCGCCTGGCGCCAGCAGCGCCGTGTACACCGCAAAGTTGGCGGACGTACACGAGTAGGGCTGCACGTTGACGCCCCACCGGTCGCTGCTGAGGCGGAACGCCGCCAGCGCCCGAGCATGGCACAACGCCTCGACCTTGTCTATCACGGCGTTGCCGCCGTAGTAGCGCGCCCCCACCATCCCCTCCGAGTACTTGTTCGTCAGCGGGCTGCCCAGCGCCTCCAGCACCGCCTGCAGGCGCAGGGACAAAGCAAGCAAGCATTTGAGCCGTTAACTGCAGACAAATGAGACGATATGGAGCATAAGAGCAGGCAAAAGTGAGATAAGAGTGAGATGCTGAAACACCAGCAAGGAATGCTGCCTGAGGATGCCAAAGACGAGTCCAGGAAGTCGGAGAGGCGCCCAGGAGAGCGTGACAGTGAGCGACGAGCTTGAGAGTCGTCGACTCCGCCATGACGGCGTGTCCGGGGAGCCCACCTGGGACGAGAAGTTCTCGGACGCGATGAGCTCGATGCCGGCCCACTGGCGGCTCTTCTCCTGCTCGATCAGGTCCCACACCTCGGGGTCCGCCACCGCGAGGGCGCGGTTGCCCCACGCCGCCACGGCCTCCACTGCCGCCGGCGACGGGGACGGCGCCGGCGCTGCTGTGGCGGCCGCGGCGGCCCGCTCGACGGTCTGAAAGGCGCTGTTGGCGGATTTCTTGAGGTCCGTCGCCTGGCGCTCGCGCTCGCGCTCGCGCTGCTGCTGCGGGTCTGCCTTGCTCGGCGGCGACGGAGTCGCTCGCGTGGCGCCGCCGCCGCCTCCATCGACGCCGGCACCAGGAGGCCCTGGCGGCAGCAGCGGCAGCGCCGGCGTCGGCCCCGGGCCTGGCCCCAGGGAGCCCATGGCGCCCTTGCGCCGCTTGCGGTCCGCGCCGAGCTCGACCAGCTCCTCCAGCCTGGCCGCCGGCGGAGCTCCGGTGCTCAGCCGCTCCGACAGCGGGCTGCGGCTGCCGCAGCGCTACAGCGGCAGCCAGGACAGCAGCGCCAGTGGCAGCGGCGGCGAAGCGAGCGCCGCCTCCGGCGGGTCGGCGGCCCGCCCGGCGCAGCG
>WELB01000342.1:53624-73762 GCA_009602725.1 Spirogloea muscicola | reverse complement strand
CCGCGGCGGCGGCGGCGGCGGCGGCGGCAGCGGCGGCGACGCCCGCCTCGCTGGCAGAGCTGCTGCCCCAGGCTGAGTGTGCGAGGACTGCCGGCCGGCCGTCGCTGGGAGACGCCACCCAGCCCGACTTCCCAATCCTGGACCAGGTCTCAGAGCCGTCGCGTCCGGCAACACGCCGCGGCCACAGCCATGCCAACGCCACTTTGGTCACACGACTGGGCTCGCAGTGGCAACGAGGTTGAGTGACTGACAGAGCCCCCTTGCCGCTGGTCTCGGCGCCGCTCGGTGGCTCTCAGGAGGTGAACGGCAACCGGCTGGTGTACTTCGACAACGCGGCGACGTCGCAGAAGCCCGCGGTGGTCATCCGGGCGCTGCAGGAGTACTTTGAGTCCTACAATGCCAACGTGCACCGCGGCGTGCACACCCTCAGGTATGCGCTCAATGGAGGAGCTACATGGTGCTCCTGTCTTGATCACGGTTTCGGGGTCTTGGTCTATGGCCGGCTGGCGCGGTGGTGCTGAGGCCAGCCACATGCTCGCTCTTGCCAAACAGCGCGATGGCGACAGACTCGTACGAGCGGGCGCGCCAGAAGGTGGCGGCATTCGTGAACGCTCCCAGCGACCGGGACATAATCTTCACGCGGAACGCAAGCGAGGCCATCAACCTCGTCGCATACTCCTGGGGCCAATCCACACTTGCGCCTGGGGACGAGGTCGGCGCCAGGCCTGTCGCTGCCTGCGCTCACAAAGTTTAGCAATCTTGTTCTACACACAGGCCAGCAAGCCAACAAAGGTTGGAAAAAGAATTCATGGCTAGTGCGTCCTCTCATGAGTCTGTCTCCTGCCCGCCTGCGCCGGCTGGCCTGGGCTGGTGACCTCGGCTCCAGATACTACTGTCGGTTGCGGAGCACCACAGCAACATCGTCCCATGGCAGCTGGCTGCTCAGAAGACGGGTGCGGTGCTCAAATACGTCAAGCTCAGTGCGGACGAGCGGCTCGACATGGAGCACTTCCGGTCACTGTTGTCAGACCGGACCAAGTTGGTGGCCCTTCACCACGCCTCCAACACCCTCGGTATGCTTCTTTGCCAGCTGTTAAGGAGGCCGGGCTACAAGCAGAATCCAACTCTTGTCATTTGGGTGTCAGCATACAGGACATTAAAATTCTGGTCAAGTGGAGATTTTATGAAGTACATGT
This sequence comes from Spirogloea muscicola, assembly GCA_009602725.1. Taxonomy (NCBI): domain Eukaryota; kingdom Viridiplantae; phylum Streptophyta; class Zygnematophyceae; order Spirogloeales; family Spirogloeaceae; genus Spirogloea; species Spirogloea muscicola. The sequence continues at coordinate 72,566 of WELB01000342.1, read as the reverse complement.
GGGATGTAAGCAGGCAGACCTGTCTTTCTATATTTTGATGTGGTGAGCAGGTTCCATCAATCCTATGGAGGACATAATTGCAGCAGCCCACGGTGTCGGTGCACGGGTGCTGGTTGATGCATGCCAGAGCGTGCCGCACATGCCGGTGGATGTGCAGGCGCTCGATGTTGACTTCCTGGTGGCGTCTGCCCATAAGGTGCTTTGTCATGCATGTCTATCCGCCACAGTGCTCGCCAAGTCACCCCAAGGACAGATAGGCATAGACACTTCCTAGTGCCCTTGCTCTTGATACTTGTGCAGCAGAGGCGCTGAGTCAACACGGAGTTACTCAGAGCTTTCGCTCAGAGCTTGTCCTGGCTGAGATGCCACAGATGTGTGGGCCCACGGGCATTGGATTTCTGTACGCCAAGCAGGAGCTGCTGCAAGCCATGCCTCCCTTCCTTGGTGCGAGCTTTGTGACCTCAAGCAAATCACTCATTTTCTCATTCCACCGCTTCTTTGCAAGGGCATTTCCTGTCAGTCTCAAGACATTCTCTCGAGAAGGTAAAGTGCAGGCAGGGCCAATGGCCGCTTTGTTCAGGAGTTGGCAACAATAATGACCTGGTCTGGGTTGGCTGCAGGGGGAGGCGAGATGATTTCAGAGGTGCTCCTGGACCATTCAACGTATGCCGAGCCACCGTCCAAGTGAGCTTCTCCCTTGCTCTGGCACGTCCAAGTCTGTCCTTCTCACTAGCATGTCCATGGCAAGTAGCACGACTTGACGTCAAGCGTCTGAAATCGACTTCCTCCAGCGTTCCTCCTGCGCTAGGTTCGAGGCTGGCACGCCTGCAATTGCCGAGGCTATTGCTTTTGGAGCAGCCATTGATTACCTCAACAGCATTGGCATGGACCGCATCCACGCCTATGAGGTCAGTCCCAGCCGCTGGCTCGACCTCCAGCCTCTGTGCAACCTTCAGAGGGGGCGCTAAATAAGTGCCTGGACTTACCTTTGTGCTTCGATGGTGATTGGTTTCCACTCTGTGCAATTTGGTTGTATGGGCATACGTCTCTACTCACCTGCCCGTGGCATATGCCCTGCCAGGGCGAGCTCGCCTTGTATCTCTACAACAAGCTGTCGCAATTGCCTGGTGTGAGGATATACGGCCCACCACCTGGGCCACAGGGCACGGACCGGGTGTCCCTCTGCTCCTTCAACGTTGACGGCGTGCACGCCACCGATCTTTCAACCTTCCTTGACCAGCAGGTCAGCGTCCCCGTTTATGCTTGTGAGTGCATGTGCAAGTGGAGGGAGACTTCAATAGCGTCACGGCACAGATGTATTATAGAAGGGGTTATGCCTTCGACGCAATCGCTCAACAGCGGTGGCAATTTCAGAAAACCCCTAAGCCTCATTTTGTTCTCTGCTGTGACTTCACCTCCGAGCAGCACGGGGTGGCGGTCCGGTCCGGGCACCATTGCACACAGCCCCTGCACCGGTTCCTCGGCATCAACGCCAGCGCCCGTGCCAGCTTGTACTTCTACAACACCACTGCTGAAGTGGACACTTTCATTGAGGCTCTCAAGGACACTGTTGACTTTTTTAGACATCCTTTTGAGCCACCTAGCGACGACATCCATGCGGCAATTGCCGCATGAATGTCGTCTGATGCAATCAATAGTGTCGTGCTCTTTTTGTGCCGTGACCTGCTTTTGCCGGCGCACATTGTGGGAGTCCAAGTCAGGCATCCTCGTTTGCAAAGTCAGCAGCAGCAGGGCCAGGGAGAGGAGCTCGCTTAGATATGAGAGCGTCAATCCTGCAGCAGCCTGCAAGGGCCGTTCCCAGGATGGAGATTCGGGCTGCATGTGTTTGCTCGCTGGCATTGTGGGCAGGTGAAAGCAGTAAGCAGGATGCCTGATACTCACCACCGGCATCCGTGCATGCAAAGTTGCCCCTTTAGGAAGAGCTTCTCATTCTTGTGGGCTGGCTTTTACAGCCTTCGCCCCCTTTGGACTAGCTGCCTCGCTTACAACCACGTGTTCCTTTGGACGTTGGACCATGTGTAGCAGTTCGAGGGCTGGCTATTCACAGCCCTCGCCCCCTTTGCAAACGCTGCTTCTTCCTGGGACTAGCTTTTGCCTGAGCAGGGTGTTAGCTTCATTTTTGCCTCCCTTTCCTGTCATGCACAACGCGCGCCTTGTCTCTCTGTTCATTCCTTTCCTCACAGCCACCGCCTTACATCGAGAGAGCTGTTTCCTCGTTTTGGATGAGCTTCTACTGGTGGTACTTGCTCTCTTGTGTGTTTCAGCGGTTTCCGGCCCCTTCGAACCTTATCCATTCTTATCGGACTGGCTTGTCACAGCCCTCGGCCGCCTTTTTGTGAGCTCACTTATCTACTTCCGTATGCGAGAAGGTGACCAGGCTGTCAGTAGGCATGGTCCGCAGTGGGGTTAGGGCCCGTCAACGCGGCGCCTTCCAGAGCCACTGTTGGCAGGTGCAGCACCTCGGCTCCCACTAACAGGCCGTCGGAGCTGCACCCCCTCGCCGGCCGCGAGCCAGCCGCGCGCCATGGCTGCCGCCGCCGCGCCCGCCACGGCGGCGGCGGCGGTCGAGACGCAGCCCCGCAGCCACTTGCTGCGCAGCCGTCGCGTGACGCCGTGGCGGCGTTCCGTCTCCGGGATGCGCAGCTGCAGGAGCCCCCGCCGTCGCCGCCGCCGCCGCCGCCATCGGCGCCGCTGGGCCGCGTGGTGGTGCACAACCTGCCGTTCCGGGCACGCAAGGAGGACGTGTGGGCGCACCTTAGCCGCTGTGGGCCGCTGCAGCACGTCGCGCTGGCGAGGGACGGCGCCCGCTCGGGCCGCAACCTGGGCTACTGCTTCGCGACCTTCGCTGGTGCGGCTCTGGCTAGCCCCACAGTAGCATTCTGCAGTGCCTCGCACCTTGCTGGTGCTCGTGACGGTGTGGTCTTTCCCTCTGACTCCGGCTCCTTCAGCCTGGCTTCACTGAAACGATGCGTCGAAGTTCCTTGTCCTTCTACATCCTATCCGACACTCCAATGCAGAGGTTTGAGGTTGCAGGAATTGCGGGTCCAGCCCAGAGTCTGGTTATCATCTCTGTCTTTGAGAAATTGATTCACAACCTGAGCCAACCTGCATGCTGGAGCACGGGCTTGCGCTCGTCTGCTGTCCTGGCAGGCGAACAAGCGGCGGCGAGCGCAGAGGGGGCGCTTCTGCTGGACCGCACAAAGGTCTGCACATTGCTCACTCCAAGCTCCACGCTGCACTCCTGCTCCTCATCGCCCTCTTGTACATACATTGTGCCAGAAGTGTACCTACACATTGGGCTCGTGCCAACAGAGAAGCACAGCGACACATTTGCTGGCATTCACAGATGAGGCCTCAGCTCTGTGTCGTGGGGCTCATTGGAGCAGTTTATGGACAAGGAGATTTATGTCATGCTGGACGACGGTCGGCGGGAGAGTGGGCTGGGCATCTCAACTGGACGGCTCACACCAGCTGCGTTTCGACACCCTTGTCCACTGGTCTTACAAAAATGTCAAGCGTATAAGAGTTGGAGGGATAATGATGTGAAGATAGGGGCAAGGCAGATGGTAGGAGGGAGACTAACGAAGGGAAGTGAAGGACCAAAGTAGCACCGTCTTCTCACTACTGCCAGAAGCAGGCACGTGTGGAGCTATGCACCTCAACTTGCTGACGCACTGGCAAAGCAAGAACTTGAAGCTCAGCATCAATATTGAAATAGAGCAGGAATGTGTTGCTTGGAGCGTTCAGGAAAGAGGGCAGGACAGCCAGGGGCCACTGGCTCCTAGGCGGCGTAGCTGTGAAGCTGAGCATTTCCGCCTTGTTCTGGAGAAGGACGCCAAAGACCTCTGTGCAGTGCTCGCTGCCTTTAAGGGCATCAAGAAGGTGCACAGTGGGCGTGCTACAACATAAATCTGCTGGCGGCACCCTTGAGAGCTCCAATGGCTTGGGCATGGCAGCCCACATGACGATGGCAGCCCAAATGAGACCCTTCCCGGGGCATCGTGCGCGTCTGGCATGCCTGTCTTCAGCCTGTGCGAGGGGACTACGGGTTGCTGGTAACGGCACTAGCACGCCAAGGGGACAAGCACAGTGCACGCAGCCACTTCGAGGCCATGCGGGCTCGCGGAATCGAGCCTGATGCCTACATCTACACCTCGTCAGCACCTCTTTCCAACTATCCCAATCTTAACATGGTTGCTGACCTGGACCTTGAGGAACCAGGGTTAAGATCTTGCCCCATGCAGAATCCACTTGAAGGATCTGGCCTGCTTGTTGAGCAATGCCTGTTGCTATTGATGCATCTGAGACGACAGACTGGTACATGCCTATGCCAAGGCGGGGGATGTGCGCGGGGCAGAGGCATGCGCTCGGGACATGGTTGACGATGGCCTTGCTTTGCGGGAGTCCACGTACTCCACCCTCATCCTTGCCCATGGACGGGCCAATGACCTGATGGCCGCTGACAATACGTTCCTGCGGATGAAGGCACAGGGCATCCGGCCCTCTGCAGTGCTGTACAGCAATATCATCTCCGTTCAATGGTTTGTCACAGCCGATTTGTTCCTGTCCCCTTCATATGATCTCTTATGTTCTGCAATAGATGGAAGGTTCAGCAGAATTTAACAAGCTCGTCAGGTTCACATGTCTAGCCACACACTTATCATGAGGGGTCCTTTCCGTTGTTCTTTTGGTTGCTGCCAGCAAAGGTGGAAACATGCGGAGGGCGGAAGAGCTGCTGGCAGAGATGCAATGGGACGGTCTGGATCCGCCGCTGGCCATTTACAATGCAATCATGGACGGTTATGCACAGGCCGTGCAGCTTGATCAATGCCTCCTTACACTGTCACGGATACAGGTGCACATCTTGCTTGCAGTATGGGAGTCATTGGTTCCTCTTTAGAGACAGCAGCCGAGTGTGTTGAGCTTTCACATTTGCCGTTGGTGATTATCCCGAGAAATCTTTAAGGTTCTTGCATCAATGAGAGTGTGAGAGGACGGCAGGAGAAGGGGTAAGAGGGGTGAGGCCTCATTGCCTACTGCCATGCAATCTCATCCCTGGTGTACCTATATGGCAATTCTCAATGCTTGCCAGATCCTTCATTGCTTCAGTCACTGCAGTAGGAAGGTTGTTGCTACCACTGCAAGCCCGGGCATCGAGGGCGTGGCGCAGCTCATAGGACGACGAGCATGGGCAACTAGGCAGGGTCATCTGTATCTGAGAATCTGAGAAGTATCAGGAAACTGTTGTGCTTCACGGTGCAGCAAGCAGGTTATGAGCTTAACATCGTAACATACGGGTGCCTCATCAACCTTCACGTCAATGTGAGGAGCCCAGTCAGTAGACAACCAGTTCTGTCTCATGCTGGAGTTGCTCTGTCGTATCAGAGCTTATTGCTTTGTCTGATAGGTATCCAGCTTACAGGCTGCGCACCTTCATCATGATTCATTGTTCCTTGGGGCTCATGGTTGGCTGGGTTGGCAGAGGGGGGACATGGAAGCTGCTCATCAGATGCTGGAGAAGATGGTAATGGCAGGAATAAAGCCAAAGCAGCGAATCTGCTCCATGCTCCTGGCTGGCTTTGCCAAGAGCAACCCCACCGAGGCCTTTTCCATGTTCAGTGAGATGGTGCGTGCTTGCTGTTGTATGGCAATCCTCAAAGCTGAGACGACCAGATTGCTTAGATGGCCATATTTTGGCACTTAGTGGTGCCAAGAAGTGGTGAACTTGGACGGCATGCGCAGGTGTCCTGGGGAGTTGAGCCAGACGTGGTGATGTACAACAGTCTCGTCAGTGCTGCATGCTATCAAGGCGATGTTGACCACGCTATTGCGCTGCTGTCTGTCATGCGCCAGCGGAACATCAGCCCCTCTTACCGCACCTACACAACGTCAGTCAGCTCACTTTCACCCACTGCCCTGTGAATGCGATTTGCAGTGAGCTCTACAACTGCAGTCCTGCACGTCTAAATGCACCTTGTTGACTGCCCCAGCGCTTCTTTTGCTGAAGTGCCAGAGGCGTTTCTCTTTCCAGAATCTTGAGCAGTATGGTACAGCGCGGCTACATGGAGAGGGCCATGTCTTGGCTTCACAAGATGAGGCTCGCGGGCTGCCAGCCCTCCCATGTGACATTCAACATTATCATAAACGGGCACGCCTGCAGAGCCCAGGTACTTCAGGACTCTCCCAGAAGAAGGGCCGCAAATCTTGTAGGGTCATTCAGATTCTTATCGGAGTGTATTTGTGTGGGCATCAGATGAATGAGGCAGAGGATGTGATGCGGCAAATGAAGCAAGCAGGTCTTCGACCAAATATTCGCACTTTCACAATCCTGCTCTGCGGTTATGCCGACAGTGGGGACTATGTGTCAGCTTTCAAGTGTCTGGAGGCTGTCAAGGCCGCAGGCTTGCAAGCTGACGTGACTTTCTATGGTGCTCTGATCAAGGTGAGGTCACGCTTTGGCTTGCTCAACATACCTTCACATCTTTCAGCCGGCTTGCCCGTACTGATACGTGTGCATTAGCAGAGGCTTACAGTGAACAATAGTACACCGGTCTTGGTGGTCATTGTACTTCTGCCAGTGCCAGAGACCTGATAATGAACGTGTCTTTGGACTATATTGGGCAGGCAAACTGCAGGGCTGGCAGGCTGCAGGCAGCTAGCTTGTTGCTGGACGAGATGGTTGAGACTGGCGTACGTCCCAATGAGCGCATCTTCACGACCATCATCAACGGGTAGCAGCAATTACTTGGGTGCTCATGCTGTGCTTAACAGGTGCCAAGAGAAAGTGCTCATGCTGAAGTCCATTTGGGGTACTGTGGTAGGTGGGCACTGCGGGGTGATGTTTGGGAGGCCGAGGAAGCCATGAGCAAGATGAGGCACTTCAAGCTGACTCCAGACGTTCACACATATACCTCTCTTCTCAATGCTGCCTGCAAGGCCGGCGATATGGAGGTGTGATCCCTCACACGGCTTTTCTGAGCATACCTTCGCAACATTGCAGTATCCATCTCCTTGACCCTCGCTCATCAACCAATCAATCCGAGCCAATCAAGTTGACCATGACAGTGCTTTTCTTCCACAGAGGGCTGAAGAAGTCATGGCTGAGATGGAAGCGGCAGAGGTCCCCGCAAATCAGACTACATTTGCAACACTTATCCATGGCTGGGCTTCAGCGCTGCACCCAGAGAAGGCCTTAGCTTCATATGAGAAAATGAAGGTAGTCTGCTGCTTTCCTCAGCCTGGTGCTGTCAGCGTGGTCTGCTTGGCAGCAGATGCAGATGCAGATGCAGATGCAGATGCAGATGCAGATGCAGCAGATGCTGGATAAGAATTTGCTGCTTGACATTTGCGTAAATACTCTCTGAAGCTGTGCAGGCGGCTGGGCTGCAAGGTGACCTGCCAGTCTACCATTGCCTGCTATCCTGTCTGCTCTCACGAGCTGCAGTAACCAGGTTGGTTTTGAATGACGTCCTCCTCTTCACTGCAGCCGATGGTCAGCTGCCAGTTGTATGCAACGCTCGCTATATGCTAGTTACAGCTGTTGTCAGCCATAGATCTCTTTGCGGAGAGGGTGAATAGTAGGCGGTGGCCAGACCTTATGCATCCACTTTGCATTGTACCGCAGGGGGGGCAGCGGCGAGGCCGGTTTCCTTTGTGTAGCTGCAGAAATGATCGAGCAGGGCCTGCACGTCGATGAAGCGACGGCTTGCCATTGGCTGAAGGTCGTCCGGCGCATTGAACATCGTCCAGGCCCGCTGAGCGAAGCCCTGGTGTCAGTGGCGCCCGCAGATTGGAGCAGAGCAAGCTGCATTCAGCAACACGAAGACCCTACCAGTCCAAGCCATGATGGTGACGACCTTGCATTGCCTGGTACGCCGCTGGTTGAGCTGAAACAGCAGTGCCAGTGGGCATTGGAAACGCGTAACAGTGAGGGGTGTGGCGCCTTTGAAGGCTCGAGGTGGCTGCAACTGTCCAGATAGCAGTCAAATTGTGCTGCCTTCAGAGCCAGCTCGTTAGTTTGTCTAGAATGATCAAGCTTCAGTCATTTGCTTCAGCCCCTCTGCAGTCCCTGCTGCAGCAGTCGGTAGTACAATGCAGTCAGACAGCGTGGAGAGAGCTTGGCTTCCTTGTCTGGGTGGGCATTGCTGTCTGCTCTCTGAAGACTACAAAGTGGCGAACGTGCTGGCTGATGTAGAGAGGGGCAGAGCAAGTAGCAGAAGGGCTCTGCAGACGAGAAAGTAGTGCTGGTCTGGTCCTGGGGTATTCGGTGCAAGAGCTAAGTGAAAGTGCACGTGAAAGTGCACGTGACACAGTATTACTTGCTCACCATAATGTGCCCTTTGTGATAAAGTGAAAGCCACATCCTTGTAGCACCCATTGCTTTTCAGTAGGGAGAAAGGAATGGAGGGGAGCTGGGTACGCAAAGAGCACAGAAGGTCATCTACAAAGGTGGGGCCGCAAGGCGAGGACTACAGAAACTGTGACATGTGATTGGACACATCGCTATGACAAAGCTGCAGCCCCGTGTGCATGAGCTCCATGTGAAGCACAACCTCTCATTTGAGTCTCATATTCGCTCTATAGAGCTTAGCAGCCACGCTAGCCTGCTTGGGAAGAGAAGCAGCACAACTTTCCGAGAAATGCTTGCTGCACATGTGGTCTTTCCCTGGTCTCAATCATTGGGACGTGCCGCTCCTATCGGAAGTTGTGCTAGTTGATGCTGTTCCGAGACGTTAGCTGGTTCGCCTGCACCAGAGAGGTAGCCGGCTGCAGTGGTAGCAACACGAGTGTGCACACGCATACTGTCTCCATGCAGTGGCTGTGCACAGCAGCCGGCAGCTCGCCACCGCTCTCGCCACTTTCTCTGCCTCCCAGCCCGCCTCGTTCGGCTGACCCTCCCAGCTGGTCTTCCCTCTACTGGGCTGGCCAACCACAGCTATCGCCGTCTCCTGGTGCAGTCCTTGTCCTCACAGCTGCCTCACAGCTGCTCGGTGACAGCTGCGCGGGGCTTGCGCCGCTCACGCCCGCCGTCGCCGTCGCCCCGAGTGCCATGTATGGCAACGGCGTCAATGGCAGAGCCGAGGAGCTGGAGCAGACGGCGGCGGCGCCGCTGCTGCGCAGCCTGCACGCCCACGACCGCGGCCGCGGCGGCGCCGGCCTCGCCCGCGGCTCCGCAGCGGTCCTCCTCGGCTCCCGCCTCAACGTCCTGCTGCTCTTCCTGCCCCTCGCACTCTGCGCTGGTACTAGCCGCGGCCGCCGCCACATCAATGCTGGCTTAATGATCGTTATTTATCGTTACTTGTCGTCGCCTTGCTTCAGCACCGCGGCCTGACGCCTGGTTGCTGCGGCGCCTGCCATGGCTCCCCCTCCGCCGTCCTGGCAGCGCTATTGCAATGGCGCAGCGGCTACGTCTTCGGCTTCTGCCTCATCTCGCTCGCGCCGCTCGCTGAGCGCCTCAGCTTCATCACCGAGCAGGTCCGCAGCTCCGGCTCGCCCCACTGCTGCACAGCCCTCTGCTCCTTGAGGCGTCCTCGCTGAGGCGCTTGCACTGCGACGGGGGGACCACCTGGCTGTGGCTTGGTCGCAGCTGGCAATGAGCACGAGCACAACGGTCGGCGGCCTGCTCAACGCCACTTTCAGCAATGCGCCTGAGCTTATCCTCGTCATTGTGGCCCTGAAAGCCGGCAAGACGCGAGTCATACAGGTGCTCAAGCTGCTCAAACTTTGCAGGACAACTGGGTGTGGGCTGGCCCTGTGACGTCTGCTGATTCCTTGATTTCAGCAGCAGCTGCCATGTGATGGTCGCCATGAAGAAGCGAGCCACAGCAGCGGTCACAGTGGTCTGCGCTGGCCCTGGAATGGTGCTGATGTGCGGCGGTTCTGCTGCATGGCTGCCCCTCCTCCTCGGCTTCCTACTCAGCTGTCGCTGCTGGGCAGCATTGTGGGCAACCTGCTGCTCTGCCTCGGCTCGGCCTTCATTTCCGGCGGCCTACGCTTCCACACCCAGACCTACAATGCTGCTGCAGCACAGATGCACGGTGGTGAGAAATCCTGCAAGCGCTGCGCTCGGTTTCAATTTAAGAAGAGGCTGCCGAGAGAGGGTGTGGAGAGCCTGCACCTGCAACATTGGCCTCTTCGTCACTAGCTTAGCCCGTAATTGAGCAGCGAGCCTGGACCTGGTGCTGCGAGCTGCAGGCCTGCTGCTGCTCGGGCTGACGGGCCTCCTGTTACCGAACCTGCTGCACGCGACCAGCACGGAGCTCCATCTGGGCACGTCGGAGCTGGAGCTCTCGCGCTTTGCTGCATTTGTCATCCTGGCGGCCTACTGCTGCTACGTCTACTTCCAGCTCGTCTCCCACCGGGAGCTCTTCAAGGGCCCCGAGAGTGCCGAGGACGAGGGCGACGAGGAGCAGGCCTGCACACTTCAGACTCTTCAGCTGCTCTGTCCTGCCTTTCTAATGAAGCACCTCCCAGAAGTTGGAAGCTGCTTTTTCTTCCTAGAAATATGACAAGGTGCTTCCCCAGTTAGTACAGAATCTCTCGCTGAAGCTCAAGCAATTGGCAGGTGCTGAACCTCTGGGGAGCCATCCTTTGGTTGGCCGCTGTCACGCTTCTCATCTCCATTCTGTCCGATTATGTGGTCGACACAGTGGATGGTGCTGCAAAAGGCAAGCGCAAGGCACTACACTTTCAGCACGGCCCTCAATTTCTGCAATTTTTATTGTTAGCCGTGTGCAGAGGACTTGGTGCTGCACATGCTCACTCTTAGATGAGCAGCTTTCAGCTTGTACAGAGTCCTGTTCCATCATTGTGAAGCGTTTTGTGCTATTTGCTAGACGCTGACTGGCTGCCAGTACCTGCTGTGAAATCGTTAGATTCCTTGCAATATGCTCGGACTCATTTGAGCCGGATGCTGATCGTTCCAGACAGTCTTTTGCGGGTATTGCAGATTACAATGTGCCCATCTCCTTCCTTTGTGTGGTGCTGCTGCCACTCATGAACAATGTTGCGGAACACGCCAGCGCCATCATCTTTGGCTTCCGCAACAAGCTCGATCTTTCACTTGGCATAGCAATTGGCTCGTCCATCCAGGTTCTTGAGTAGCACTTTGACTTGTGTTTGTGCTTGCAGCTTGAGGAAGCAAGAGCGTATACATTTATGTCAGTGCCTTTTAGAGCTGCTGCTTGCTGATCCATGATAGGTCCGAATCTTGAGTTGCAGTTATCGATGTTCCTCCTGCCTGTTGCTGTAATTGGAGGATGGATAATCGGGGAGCACATGGACCTCAATTTACATCGTTTTGAGACTTGCTGCCTTTTCATCACAGTCTTAGTCACCTGCTTCCTTGTCAGTGATGGCAGTGCCAACTATCTGAAGGTGCACTTCCCACTTCCTCTGCCTTTTCTTACCAAGATAATGTTGCTGTCAACATTCATGATGCTGTGTCGTTCTCCTCAGAGCTCCATATTTATTGGCCGACACAATGACTACTTTGCAGGGTCTCATGTTAGTCTCCATCTACCTCATCATGGCTGCAACATTTTTCAACCATAAGGAGGAATACTTACACCATGATGCATAGGTGTCACGAGCAAAATATGGTCTCACTCATTTTTCGCTACGCTTCAATCTGTAGCTGCGAAATTGCAGCTACAGATTGAATATGAGCATCCACACATACCATTGTCCAGCAAAGATGTTGTGCTCCACTGACAGTTGGTCCATACAGCACTAGGTTTCTGCGATTCTCAACATTCTTAGGTAGTCAACACTCTCAAATTTGCGATTTGTAAGGGTATTATGTACACAAAACACAGGTCGCGTGTGTCTTCTTTCTTTTGTACTAGATAACACGATTGACAGGTCTTCCAATGCAGTCCACCTTCTCACAGAAGTCGAAAGAGACTCAGTTACCACGCAGAAGACCAAGCAGTACCTGTGGACATGGAGCAAGTATCTGTGCATACAATTTCGCTTATCCAGCAAATAGAAAGGTATCCACCTTCCGAATCAGGCAATCATTTTCACACCAGATGTTGTCTTCAGGAGAATGAAGAATGTTGAGCACTGTGCACTGTGTAAATGACCAAAATCTCTCCTCCAATTGCTGGGTTGTGTTGCTGCAATGTAGTGAATGCAGATGCTTTACGTCGTAAATCCAGTGATGATGATATCAACCCGCAAGTGTAGAGGTTATCAGGAAGTGCATGGTTATGCAATAAGAAGCAGTGACTGACAGTCTACTTGTTACCATGTTAGAGCAATAAGATGCTACGTCGTTACTGAGGTTTTCTTGTTTAGTATCACTGTCAGTCATTTGCAACACAGTTCTGCAGAATAACAAGGTCATTTGCGAAATATTGACGCTTTGTGCATCATAATAATTTGCATTCAGAAATATATTCCGTCTTTAAATGTCGATGTATTGGTATCTCGATTAATCTGCAGGTTCTCTTCATTCACATTGTTATCAGTCAGTTTGTAATCTCAATGGAAGCATGTCGCAGTGTGCAAGAATACAGGACCACAGCTAATTTTCGATCAAAGATTGCTGGACGCCCAGTTCGCTGTATTTGCTTCTAGAATCGGTGCAAAGTTTTATCATGATAACAGCTGATCCTCTACAACTAGATCATTGGTGGCACTGAGCTTGGTCACTAATTTAAGCAGAATGGTTACATGTTTGGACATTCACCACAGCTTCGTTACACTGTAGTAATCTACTGTTGAATTAGGATTAAACTGTAACAGCTTTGAGATACAATGTCACTTTCTACCACTTTCACCATCTCACTCTGATAATATCCAAAGCGTGTCAAATTTCTTTCAACTGCAGATTGGATTTGCCTACCACAAAGAGAGTCATGTCAGGGCTAGTAAAGGTTGGAAAACTACCACCTCTGTGCTATGCAGGAGTTTGGAACATAATGGTCACTATCTAGATTGAGTTTGCTTACCACAACGAGAGTCATGTCAGGGCTAGTGAAGGTTGGGAAACTAACACCCCTGTGCTATGCATGAGGGAAATAATGGTCACTACTTACCTCCACCTGGTGCCAGCTTTGGCAAAGCTTCATGAATGAAAAGCATGAATCTTTTTAGTACAAGGTAAGAGAATGCTCAACTCCACTCTTAATCGCTACTGGACAGAAGTTTACATAGTTTCAACACATACTTCAGATTTCTTCAGATTTCTAAGTCACAACTCGACTACTTGACAAAATGTGAACAATAGTTGGTGAAAGCTGGGAGGCATTTATATGCACCAGTATGAGGGAAGCAATTACATGGGTCAGATCACAGAGCACAGAAGGGGTGAACTTGAACAAGCGCAAAGTTTGCTCCTACACTACTTCTACCAAAAAGCTGAAGTCAAACACACCAACTCGTACTCTTCGGGCTTATTCTGCTCTGCGTGCCTTGAGAGTCCACTGAATCTTAGGTATTGTAGGCTGAAATCTAAGCTTACAACTCATCATCATTCACAAATCTCCCAGTGCCCGGGTTAATGGCAGCTGTGAAAAGGATGGCAATGAAGAACAGTAGCACGGGCTCGATCTCAGTCACAGGCACACCAGTTTCAATGTTGAGCTGTGCCAGGGCACCCTTGCCAGTGATAACCTCTCCGATGATGCTGATAGCAAAGCCCAGCTGGGCCATACGGCCGACAAAGAGCTCGTTTGCCTTGGTGAAGCCAAAGAGCTTGCCTGCAATGAGGGCGGCTTTGATAATGTCAAAAGCTTTGATATTGTCAGAAGGAGTCGGTAGACAAGCTGGCTGTGGCGGGCTACTGACTGAGCTGGTTAACTGGTGCTATGTAGTCAGCTATGATAATGTCAGAAGCTTTAAAATCGTCAGAAGGAGTCTTCACTGACAAGCTGGCTGAGGCAGACTACTGGCTGGTAAATGGTGCGACTAATGTGCGCAGCTAGCGGCTGAGTGCCAGATGACAGATTCAATGAGCAACCCTTACACTAGATGAGAAGGTCCTTCATGACCGACCTTGAGGGCGGAGCCCAAGACCACCACGGATGCCCTTGCCGGGGTCGACGATAGGCTTGTCAACAGCTCCCACGGGCTCCGCGATGAACTTGCCGCGATCGCCCAGCCCGCCGACGGCACCAAGGAGGGTGAAGAGGATGAAGAAGATCAGGAGGGGCTCGGTCTCATTCAAGGGCAGGCCAGTCTCAATGTCGAACTGAGCAAGGGGGCCCTTGCCAGTCAACGCCTCCCCGAGAAGAGAAGCCTGCCAGCAGAAGTCGAATCCCACCAGTGAGAAAGGCTGATCGGGCATGCTAAGCATGCGACCAAGCAATGCAATGTACCTCTCTCCACAAGCATTTCCACATTGTGAATGCTGCAGGCAGTGCAAGCCAGCTCAATGTCTGGCATAATCTGCAGCTCGATCTTGAACGCGGATCAATGTGGCAAGGCCAGCACTGGAAAATGCAATTGGAATGCCAGGAGAGGGGCATACAGCAAAGCCGAGCATGGCCATGCGGCCCACAAAGAGCTCGTTCTGCTTGGTGAAGCCAATGCCGCCGGACGTGCCAAAAATGCCATCGGTGGTGTTCACCTGAGACGATCGGCACATTGCACGTAGCTGAATTAGCACCGACTCGCATGGATCGGACGAGCCACAAAACAGCTGTCACATCCGAGCCAGTGGGGTCGCGGCCAAGCCCGATCAGCACATACCAGCTTCTTGGTGAGCTTGTTGCCGCCGGAGGGCTTGCCGGTGTCCTTGCTCTTGCTGAACAGGGCCACAGTCCGGGCCTGGGAGGCGGCGGCCGGGGCCAGCAGGCGGGCGCCGGCGGAGAGGCTGGCGGCGGACGACAGCCGCAGGGCGCCGAGCGAGGGGGCGGAGGCGGAGGCGGGGGGGGTCGGAAGCAGCGGCGGCGCTGGATGGAAGTGGGGAAACGCAGACGCGGGGCGGCGAAGTGTCTTCGGGCGTGCCGTCAGCGCAGTGGCTGATCCCGCCGCAAGCCCGCCTCCCCGCCTGGGCGACGTGGCCGCGCCGGCGCCCGGCGGGCCGCGTGCTCGACCTGTACACGGGGCGTTCATCCGCGGCATCGACGTGGTCCCCTCCTTGCCGTCAGCCCGCCGCTCCCACGGGCCGCGGCCCCGATGGAGGGCGGATGCGCGCACAACGTGGCATCTCGCGCGCCGCTCGATGGCCGACCGGCGCTCTCCACATACATCGGCTCGGCGCCCGCTGTCCGCGGCGCCAGCTTCTGACGAGGGCGACATTGGGGTTCCAACGTTGTCGCCCTCGTCCCTTGTCATCCTCCCCCGTTCTGCCATAGCCTCTTCAGGCCCCGCAGTCGCTGCTTAGCTCATAGTTTGGCCCCTTCGAACCTTGTCAATTCTATTCGGGCTGGCTTCTCACAGCCCTTGCCCCCATTGGGAGAGCCACTTCTTCTTCTTGTCAGCGTTCCCCAGCTCTAGTCCTGGCTGGTTTTAGAAGGAAGTGCTCGCCCATAGAGAAGAGGGGCTGGCAAAGCCAGCCCGAAAGGTGCAAGCGCGGCCAGATTAACTGGTGGCTGGGAGAGGCCAGCCCAAAAGAATGGACAAGGTCTGAAAAGAAAGGGACACTGTCCAAAGCCAAAAGAAAAGAGGTGCCGAAAAAGAAGAAGTGGCCGAAAAAGGACTACACCTCTCAGGTTTCAGGAGAACTGAACTTTCTGTTCCTCTCTCTTCCGCATGCGCCTGGCGGTATTGCTTCAACGCTCCCTTGCCCACGCCGTCCACACGCGACCAGGCCGTGCTATGGCCGCCGCCTCTGGGTCTCGGCGGAGCGCCTCTTTCCCTGCAGCGAGGTACTCAGACCTGATGTTCCTCACTCGTGGGTACTGAGCTTCCCTCTGCATCGTCTGTGTGTTCTGCGGTGTTTTGTAGTGTAGTCCTTTTTCCGGCTCCCCTTTCTTTGGCTTTGGACATTGTCCATTCTTCTTTGGGCTGGCTTTGCCAGCCCCTCTCTCTATGGGCGAGCACGCTCTTCCCTCCGCCTATCTTGTTAGGCTGCTGCGTCTGGGTCTCGGCGGAGTGTTTCATTCCTAACATCGAGTTACTCTGACTTGCTGTTGCTCACACGTGGGTTCTGAGCTTCCTTCTGCATTGTCTCGTGTCTAATTGTGTAGTTCTTTCCGGCTCCTTCTTGGGCTTTTGGATGTTGTCCTTTCTTTTTGGGCTGGCTTTGCCAGCCGTTCTTCTCTAAAAGAGAGCGCATTCTTTCCATAGCCCTTGTCCCCCATTGGGAGAGCCACTTCTCTCCACCCCTCATCCCGTCCCTTCCCGCTTCCCGTCCCTTCCTGCTGTTACCTCAGGCCCCCTTAGCATCACCAGGGCCTAGGAGTCTGCGGCGTTGAAAATGGTCGCTCCCCGTGCTGATTAGAGAAAATAAAATTATGTCCCTGAAGGAGCGATGGCTGCGAAAGGCCAGCCCAACATCCGGAAAGGATTGCAGGGAAGTGCTCGCTTTCAAGGACTGTCCAACTGCGGAGAGAGTGATGACATGACATTTTCCCTTTCGGTCACACTATACGACATTCATAGCTCAGGAGTGATATGTGCCCGTTAAATAGCTGCCCGATCACAAGCCTTGAGACAGTCAATCAGCTTACCGAAGTCACAGAGATGTAAGCACACCTAGGAATGTGGGCCGTCGCAGCTAGGCCGACCCTAAAGCTGGCATTCTATTGATGGCCACAAATCCCTTATAGCAGACATTTGTGTTCTGCTTCATCGCTTTCCTTCACTATGCGGTGATGTAGATATCAGAAGGACTTGCAGCAAGTATCCTACTGGTCCAGAAATTACTGGCACTTGTCATGTGGTATATGAGCAGATATTAAGAAGTACATGCTGGTCAGTGAGAGGCTATGCATGGCACGTGACTGGTCGCATATCCATGGTCGATGACAAGCAACGCAGATCCTTGACATTATGAGTCGTGGTTGCCATCACGATAGACATGATAGCTTTCCACTCTTCTAGGCTAACCATGAAAAACTTCAGAGAGCTTCCAAGGCGAGTCAAACAACTCTAAGCAGCACGTGTTGGGAGGCTTAGTACGCGGGACTCTACACCCTAAGAATTTGCGAGAAGCATCAAGACCAATTTTGCATACGTTTGGGCACGTAGAAAGTATTTCATCAAGAAGAACATCCAGAACAAATCCGGGGCATTCATGCGTGTGCAATGCCTGCAACTCTGAACAAGCACTAACCAAGTGATGCACGTGTTGGGCGTGGTTGTACTGGCAGGAGAGACTCCTGACAGAGTCAAGCTTGAGGCTGCTCCACGCATCCGAAAGGTCAGGAGCATCTCTGAATTGTACATTCGTATGTAAATCATCTGTGTCGTCATTGGAGCCATCAAGCTCAAGACCAATGAGGCAGCTAAGATTGCTGAGCATCTCCACCAACATCTTGCTGTTACTGAGAGAGGGCAATCCAAGTTCGGAGACAAGGATGCTCAAGGACGTGAGACTTGGGCACCATTGTCCAAAGGATAGGAGCTTCTGCTCCATGTCCTCGTCACTTGGGAGGAGCGTGCATTTAAGGGAGCGCAAGAGTGGCAGCTTGTCGTGGTGAGACCAACAACCCTCGTGGAAGCCGACTTCATACAGCTGGAGTGCCTGCAGACTTGGCGTGCACACCGAAAGGAACCCAAGAAGATATGGCCAGGTAACATGCCACCTTCTCAAGGTGAGCGTAGTAAGCAATGTCATCTGCCCGCTGTCATTGAGCAACAACTCGTCCAAATCTCCCGCTGGAAATTTCGGATCAACTGGGCTTTCCAGGGAGAGATCACGCAATTGGGGACAACAGGTGATGAAGGCACCCAACAAATCTGGCTCTCTGTAGATTTCAAAATCCACGAACACAGATACTACCTCCAGGTGCGCCAAAGCAGGCAGCTCTTGCAGCTCATTGCGCAAGTTCTTAACCCAGCACTGGTCACTGACCAATATTGTGAAAAAGGGGCGCTCTGCCAATAATGTTAGCGGCAATGCTGTTGATAGCCCTGAGCATCTGCTCAACTGTACACTCTGAAGCTGGTGGCAATTGGCTGCAATCTGACGAACCCCAGAGGCCGTGATAGTGCTGATGTTTGCCAGCTGGAGCACCCGAAGCTGCTGTGAAGTGTCCGCCACGTTACGCAAGCCCTCGTCTGATTTTGAGGTCTCACCAAATCCACCATATAAGTCCACATGCGAGAGCTTCAGACACGTCCAAGACGTGTCTGAATGGCGGCAGAGTGACGTGATGATGCGCACGTCCTCGTCTGCCAGCACGTTTTTTGAATGGTCAGGAGATCATGAATCGAGGATCTTCTGCGAACACTCAGCATTGCCCTTCTGCAGCACCAGTTGCAGCTCCAGTCCTCTACATGTCTTTGTGCTTGCAATGCGCGTGGGATAAAGGCCACGTAGTCAGCAGAGCGGCGAAGAGGGTTGGCGCTGTCGCTCACCTCCCACCTGCGGGCATTGCATGGCTAGGATCTCTAGCGCCGTGAGCCGAGTAAGGCTGCGGACGGCCGTGCAGTCGGAGCTGTGCAGGGTCAGCCGCCGGAGGCGCGGCGTGTGCTGGAGGGCGGCGAGGTCTGCCGCCCCTCCGCTCGGGTCCCTGGGTAGAAGTATGCGGAGCTCGGTGAGGCCCGGGAAGGCCGCCAGGAAGCCCGGATCCTCTCCCGGCGGGCGGCGGGCGAGGCTAAGGCGCAAAAGCGCAGGCGCCGCGGCCGCCGGCGGGGGCCCGAGCGGCAGCGCTTCCCCAGTAAGGCACTCGGGGGACCACGCCTCCAGCACCAGGCCGCGACGGGCGCCGCGCACGGCGGCGCGCCAGCGGCGGCAGACGAAAAAAAAAAAAAAAAAAAAAAAAAAAAAAAAAAAAAAAAAAAAAAAAAAAAAAAAAAAAAAAA
>WELB01000342.1:39509-53133 GCA_009602725.1 Spirogloea muscicola | reverse complement strand
CGGCGGCGGCGGCGGCGGGCCGGCCGGATGTTGGCGCCGCCGGGCGCGCGCCGCCCGCCATGGCCACCTTCCTGGAGGACTATCTCGACTGTGAGCCCGCCACCGCGCGCCGCGGCGGCTTGAACCCTGAACTCTGAAACCCTAACCCTACACCCGAAGCGCCGCCCGCCGGCGGTCCAGGCGGCCCCGCCGCTCACGGCGGCGGCCGTGGCGCCCACCGGATCTGGCAGCGGTGGCGGCGCTGCCCGCGGAGCTGCAGCGCAACTTCCGGCTGCTGCGGGAGCTCGACCATCGGTCGCAAGGTCCGCCCCGCGGCCCCAGCTTCGAGCGCGGAGCTCCGAGGCCCTGGTGTGCTCTGCCCGGCGCAGCTGGCGCTCGGCCTGCGAGCCAGCGGCGGCGAGCCCGAGCGGGTTTGACGCCGCCTACTGGCGGGCCAGTAGCCCATGAGAGCGACGGCGACGTGGGATGTCTCGGCGCAGAGGCAATGCCTCCTCGTCACGGCCTGGAAAAGTCTTGTGCGGGCCTTGGGTATCACCAGTAGCGACGGCCAGCGGGGTTGGGCGGCAGTCGTATCTGTTGCAAGCGGAGCGGAGGGGCACTGAAGGACGTGCTCAATGGCAGTCGCCTGTTGGGGGTTGCGTGCTGCGGTCTTATCGGTCGTCACGGAGAAGACGTAGAGCAGCTTGGACTGCAAGTGGCGATGCTCGGGTTCCGGCGCCTCCCATTGATCTGTGGTGGCCATGCGGCTGCAGATGTCGAGAGGCATGTGGAGGACCTGCAAGCAGCCAAGGACGCTCGCAGCTTAGATACCTCCCACCAGGCGTGTGTGGAGATTGCTGACAAGAAGGTCGCTCTAGCCACCCAGACGTATGACTTGGTAAGTGACATTGCGCTCGGTGGGCCCGTCAGTAGCGCACGACTACGTACGAACCTTGAAACCCTCAATTTACGACTGGCGGTCGCACACATCCAGTGACCTTATGTATTCCGTCACATGCCCACGGTCTCCAGGTTGATAGCCATATTCGTCGGCTGGATCGAGACATGCGAAAGTTTGAAGAGGAGCTCAGATTTGGTAAGCACTACTGGGAACCTCCCAGCCACCCACATAATGTATGTGACTGCAGGTCTGTGTAGTCTGCAGAGCTCTTGTTGTCCAGGCGTGGCCCTTTGTAGGTGAGATTCGTCTTGCACATACTCATGAGGCTCTTATGGAGTGTGACAGAACGCGAGCTCCTGGGAGCAGCTTCGGAGCAGAAAAACGAAGAAGAGGATCTTCAACGGCCAGGGTCTCAGCGGAAAAGGTGGCTGCTTCAACAATCGCAGACAAGCTCCACATGTAGTCTTTGCTGATTTCCTTGCAAGAGAGGTGGTGTTCTTATGACCTTAGCCGATCTCAATACTTGTTGAGCAGGGCTGGGACATCAACGAATGTGGTCGGTACACCTCGATCCAAGGGTGTAAACGTAGATCTTGATCTTCCTGTGGATCCCAATGAGCCAACGTACTGTATCTGCAACCGAGTGTCTTTTGGGGAGATGATAGCCTGCGACAATCCAAACGTATGTCCTCATTGCCCTTGCACAAGCTGGCCCACCCCATGTTACACCCTCAGACTATTTCCTATTGAAGCCCGGACTTGCTTGTCTCACAGTGACGTGTCACAACCTTGCTGGATGTGAAAAGCTGCAAAATGTGCAACAGTGTGCAAGAGTGACGTCTTGACGCGCATGAACTTGTAAATAAGTATGGCTGTCATGAGAAGGCGGACACCAACGTCTCTGTCAGCACTTCTTGCATGGACCAACGTTATCATCACAGTACTTGGCAAAATGACATGGCTTCTAAGATGGAATCTCAGTGCAGGATAGAATGGTATCACTATGAGTGTGTAGGGATCCGAGAAAAGCCGAAGGGGAAATGGCACTGTCCAGAATGTGCCGCCCTCTTTCGAAGACGACGAACCAAGTGATCTGCAGCATGTCTGCATGCTGAGGTTTCCTGTATTTCAATACTCGCCACCATGTACAGAAGAACCGAACTTAGTCTGTAGTAGGTATGGCAGCCCCATAACACTCTCTATATGTTAGCTTTCAGTGCGGTGCAATGAATGTCATTTCTCGCATGAGCACCAGGGGCATATCTTACCAAGTCAGAGCTTAGTATAGTTGCCTACATTTGGAATGGAACTGTTGCTAGTCAGGACACCTCAGCATGGAAGAGTGAACAGCATCCATCTACACCCATGACCATCTCTTACCAATTTAAGCGTGTTAATGGGCATGTTATTGAGCATGTGTGCATAATCACACAATTGGCATGTAAGAAGACTTCAGCATGGTAAATCAATCAGCAGATGGATCATGAAATCAGGTGCCTTGTGAATGATGTATTTTGCCATATACTGGTCATGAGAAATGGTCACCGATGGTGCCTGTGTTACACTTTTAGCGACATCGACTTGAACATCAAGCAAGCACCGTGCCACGACTCACAGCCAATGTATTCTATAAGGTCCATCATGACTCACCCATAGCCCAACAGCACCTCGTGCGAAGCGTGAACAGTGAATGCAGAGCGTGGCCAACATTTCACCTAATCTCTACATGGATTGTGTGATCCAAGTGTTCAGGTAGCTGATAGATGACGAGGAAGTGCTAAAATTGTGCCGCTGTGACGCTGATCTGATCTGAACTGATCTGGTGAAGACGCGTGCGTGCGGCTCCATCCTAGCCGCAGCTACATGAATGTCTACAACCCAGGGCTATTACCAACTTCTGCCACTGCTACATGTACATGCAACACAGGGTGCCCTACATGAGCGAGCACCATGCTGGTAGAGACTGTGACCTCCAAGAATAGTACAAAGGTCGCTCAAGCACGTTCTCCACGAATGCGCCGAGCCAACTGGATGTCCTTGGGCATGATGGTAACGCGCTTGGCGTGGATGGCGCAAAGGTTTGTATCCTCAAACAACCCCACCAGGTATGCCTCTGCAGCCTCCTGAAGGGCAAGCACAGCATGGCTCTGGAAGCGGAGGTCGGTCTGCAATCACACAGCAGAAGCGCTTACTTGTCAATAAACAAGATCATTGCTACTGCGATTCCTTGGAACCACCGGTGAGCAATGGCATGCCAATCATGGTACAACAATGTGCCAGCATGGCACGTTATGAGGCTCTCAACATTCCAAAACCAACCCTGCTTGCCTCCTTTGTCAGAATATACCACTTGCACACCTAGCCTTACAAAACAACGAAGAAACGCCCTCGTCTTGTAGCAGATCAAAATCTCGACGGATACGTTGCTAAAGATCTGTCTGTCCTAGGCTGTAAACTCAGGACGAGAGGTCACAACCTAGAGCTCCTATACTCAGCAGGGACAGTAATAGTTGACAGCAAAACAATCCTCACCTTGAAATCCTGAGCAATCTCACGCACGAGCCTCTGAAACGGCAACTTGCGGATGAGTAGCTCGGTGGACTTCTGGTACTTACGAATCTCACTGCACACCAATTTGATCAGCACTTTAAGCCAAAGTGCCAGATCAAGCACTAGGTTCCAGATGAGAATGAGCTTGTACAACCGCCACATGAGATTTGAAATGGCGGCTTCTGTCTATGCCTTCTGCTCATGGGCGTCCATCTGGACGTCAAACTTGAAGCACTGCCCGGTCAACCAGATCCGCTGACTGTCCTGGTCCATCAAGGCAGCTCCTCCATGGAGAAATTCTATCGCACATCACTCCTCCAACGGACATGCTCCTTAAAAAATCACACCAGAAGGAGTGTGCAAAAGGGTAAAGACATGTTGCTTCATGCAGACGCACCGCAAAGCGACCGTGCCAGGGCGGTAACGATGAGGCTTCTTCACGCCACCAGTGGTGGGCGCGGACTTGCGGGCGGCCTGTAAGCAAAGGCAGATCAGGAAGTGCCGTCAGGGCCACGCTTGATAGGTAGCCACTCGACACAAAGGCAGCCCGGCGCCTCGGCGGTCGCCGAAAAATCCTGCGCGCTGCTTTCGCGGCCTTTGCACCAGGCAGCCACATGACCGCGACCGCCACAGACGGAGCCTATGGCGGAAGCGGCGGAGGAAAGCGGCTGGTATGGTGGGGCGCGGAGGGCGTGCCTTTGTGGCAAGCTGCTTCCGGGGTGCCTTGCCGCCGGTGGACTTGCGCGCCGTCTGCTTCGTGCGCGCCATGGCGGCAGCAGCGGGGACGCGGCGGCGGCGGCGGTCGCGGCGGCGGCGCGGGCGGCGGTGGCGNNTCACCCATCGTGCCGGGGGGGGGGGGGGTTGGGCCGCCCCCCGGCCGGGCCGACCCGCGTCGTGCGATTGCGGAGCATCGGACGCCTCCAGATGAGCTTCGCCGAAAGCACGAAATCCGGCCGCAGTAGCTACGTCCCGAGGTCGCGGTTGGGGGGGGCCAACTTTGCACAGTCAACATAGTTTTTGCGGCGGCCTCAACAGTGTAAGAGCTTCAATAGCTCAGTTGGTTAGAGCACCCGTTTAGTAAGCGGGAGGTCCTGAGTTCAACTCTCAGTTGAAGCAACACTTCTTGGGCTATTTTCAGCTGGCTATCTCTCCCTAGTAAGCGCCTGCACACTGCCCACTACAGAATGCAGTCTGTTTGTGCACGCGAAGCTTTATGATGAAATTTACGACCGGTCGCTGTTCGCCAATCTGTGATAAGTTGTCGTTGTGCTACACAAATGCACTCACAACTTCGATCATCATTTATGTCTACGAATACCAGCCACTGTTGCAATCATGATCCAAACAAAGTCCAGGAACACACGACTGCTGCTGCCTCATGTTTCGGGCCATGAGCTAGTCCTTGCTCAGCACATGCCCTTTACCAAAATGTGGGCTTTGCAGCATACGCTGGCGCATTTTGCTCCATGAGGGCATTCATGCCATGTATCTAATGTATCTATGCTTCGTGATTGTATAGACAAAATACAAGTCAGAGGCTCCTCAGAAGGACATTTCAGAGGGTGTAGCAGCTCGTAGATGTGCTTAGCCGCAGTCCTGTATACTTCCCTAATTTGGTGAGAGGGCAGCATGCATGAGAGAATTCATGCTGCCTTAGAAATGTGCATGGACCTTATGCGGTATGATGCTCCGAACAGACAGACACATGTTCTACTCACACACTCACTATGCTTCTCACGTGGCTGGCACGCTGGCAATTCTCTTCCACGAGGACTCCGTAATCAACCCACACGGCTGTCAAGCTGGCATCATCAGCAGACTATCTTGCAAACACACATCATACAATGCATTTGCAGGCAATATGTTGACAAGGCCCTTGCAATTAAGAGGACTTCAAAGAGTGCGTAAGAGACTCAAACGGCCACAGTTTTTGAGGAAGCCTTCCGGCGCTCCTTCTGCCCCTGCTTCACCTTTGTGAGGCCTGGAGCAGTGACCTTCACGTTGCCAATCATGGCTGCTACCAGCTCCGGCTCCGTGACCGCTTTCAAGCATTCCTTCTCCCTAGGCGTGGTCTCTGCCATCCTGGTAAATAAGTCTACTGCTGTTTTCGCACCTGCTCCAGAGTTACCCACAAAGGACGCGAGTATAAGCTCAAATTGCCTTAGCAAGCCCGTCTACCAGCCACTGTCATCTCTTGTCTGCTGTCGGTCTAAGAATACAAATAGTGAATTATCTTGACATACATTCAGAAATGCAAACGGTGGACTTGAGTTGCGCAGATCACCTTTGCCCTTCTTGGCCGAACCTGGTGTCAACTTCACCCTGTACTTGAAGGCCTGGAGGGCTGAGTATGGGCCGCATACCGGAACTGCGTACAAGACAATGTCATCGGCAGTCGGACAACCAGTCAATGAGTCCAGCTCGGTGAGTTTCTCCTTCTCCTCCTCGGCAAGCTCAAGTACGTGCTCCTCTGCCAAGATTGTGGCGACCTCCCTCTCTGCTTGCCGCACTCTAGCCCTCCTGCTCAGCTGGCCTTGCTCCAATGACCCCTGCTGCCCATCTCTTACGTCCTCGGAGTGCAAGCTTGACTTCTGCTGCAGGTGGTCATTGTTTGGTTGGGCAAGCGAGAAGGCTGCATTGTCTGCAGCCACGTCTGTAGCTGCCACTCCGGAAGGACAGTCCCTTGCAATATGACCAGCCTGCTTACACTTGTAGCAGATGACTTGAGCTTGCCCTGGACACATGCAACAATGGCTATGAGTCAAGCATCTTAAAGTCAAGCAGGCATCACGTATGCCTATTGGTTGTCAAGCTTGTAAAGCAGGACGTGGCAGAGGTGTACAGACAGGAAGGCAAGGGACGGGATTGCAAGAAAAGACAATGTGTCCCAAAGGAAGGGCGTGCAGGGTCGTACTGGCAACGCCTTGACCAGCCTCCATTCGGCTCTGCAAAGAGCCTCTGTTGCTCCCTTGCGATGCCTGTGCCATGTCCTTGTCCCTTTCCTTCTTTCCTGCTGACTGCAATCAGAGCATGTGGAGATGAAAATTGAGAGGCTTCAGGCTAACCTCCTCAGTCTAGGGACGGACATCATACTCATGACCTTGTTGAAGTGCCAGACCTGGACAATACCAACCCAGATCTTCAGGTCCTCAGACTTGATGCAGTTCAGTGGAGTTCATGATGCAGAGACAAGAGGCAAGATCCTGGTGAAGAGTGGTGGGATGCACGGCCTCTTTATTGTAGGGATTGCTAGAGCAGCAAATGGAGGTCAAAGGTGGTGTCGTACGGCTAGCAGCTGCATGCGGAGCTGCCGCTCCTCCTCATCCTGCTCGGCATACTTGTCCTTGATCTTCTTCAGCTTCCCCCTCTTCCCTCTCAGGTGTCCACCAGCTTGAGATGCCCCAGTTGCTGGCTCCGCCATTTCATCTGCGGCATCTGCCACTCCTTCCTTGGCTTCTTCATCTCTGCGCCCCTCACCTTTGTGCATCACCCCATTTGCCCCATCTTGCAAGTCTTGCACGGCATCCTCCTCCTCCTGCAACGTACTTGCACTGACTTGGTGGGCACCATTATCGTTGCTGCCGCCTGCTGCATCAGGATCTCCGCCTCCCTTTTTCATCTTCCTCCGCTGTGCTTTTGACACATAGCCTCTCACCCTGACATTGCAGCTCGCCTGAGGAGCATTTTCTCCATCCACTCCCACTTCATCACCATCGTTACCTCTACCTTCCTCCTGTCCTGCATCGGCAGGCCCTGGCGTGATGCCATATTTGTCAGCCCTATGTCTAATCAAGCTTGTGCTCATCGCCCTGTCAAGCAGGCTCTCCAAGTCCTTGTCTGCAGTATCTGCTAGAAGCTCCAGCTCGTCTGTGGCTTCAGGAGCACACTGACGACCCTCGATCTGACTGTCTTGCTTGTCCCCTTTGACATCTGCCCCTTGTCGGCCTTGCTCTACTTCAGTACCTGTATCCAAGTCGCTGTCGCCCTCGGAATCATCTGTGTCTACTGTAGCGACAGCCTCGCCCTGGCCCACAACTCCATGAGCCTCGAAGGTTTTCACCAAATCATGCACATCTCCTTGGATGTCTCCGCCCTCCAAACCAGCTCCTATTGCATGTGTAGAGTCCTCATCGTCAGCCCTCTTTACGTGCACATCACCATTGGCATCGTCATCCTCTTCAAGACCCGCACCTCCTTGCTCGTGGCGCTTCACTCCATCCTCCACATGCTCCTTCACATCACCGGCTTCCCTGCTGAGGCTCTCACCCTCCACTTCACCTCTGACCCGGCGCTCGTTAAGATGCGCAGCCACAGAGCTCTCGTCCACCCGGAAGAGGAAGCCAAAGCCCATGACCAGGGGATTCGGAGGCAGGAAATTTTTCCTCCCTCTGACCATGAAGCTGCCGACCGTCAGGTACTCCCCGGTCGGTGCTGTCTTGGACACCTGGTGAGGGTGCACCCACCACGCAGATGTCACGATTTTGGAGTCCCAGGCTGCGCTTCGGCACACCGTGAAGATTCCTGCCTGGTTGAGTGTCAACGGAGGGACTGCCAGCGACGGGTCGTGATTCTTGATGATCGTGCTGGCTGCACCATGCAGGTCAGCATGCACATATCTGTGGAAGAAAGACGAAGAGGAAGGGTCACCTAAAGGAAGCTGTCATCTACGTTCATGGGCGCTTCACATACATTGCTAACACGGCAGCATGATAACATGGTGTGCACGGACCCTTCACCTAGCATGATGCACCACACTAGCCATAACCTTGAACATTGCAACCCCGGTAATACACAGAATGCATAAGATATGGCCATCATAGCAGGAAGATCTTCGGGTCATAGGATGGCAAAATGCTCACATGTCACCCTTGCGAAGGTAACGCTTGACCACAAGCTCGTTCTGTTGAGCATCTCTTCCAGATATCACCAGATAGTTTTCACTGGAGATGAACCATTGGAACTTCTCAAACCAGTGGGTCTTGCGTATTCCAGCAATTGCTGCAGTTGTCTTGGCCTGATAGGACATATGATGGGGGGAAGGAGTGTCAATGTCACCGCTGACAAGACACCATTTAGTATGTAGGTTTGATACGACATTTTGCTACTCTACATGACAGCAGTGCTCAATGACGTGCAACGTGCAAGGCCCATGCTCCTGCTTACACAGCAAGCGACAGCCACATAGACAGCATTGGCTTCTGGCTAGGCTTCTACAAGTGCATAAGTGATGTTGATGGCCAGCCCCAGCTGGCCTCCATGGTGTGCAGGGCAACCTGGGAAAGCTGCTGCTGGGTCTTCCTCTGAGCAGCCTTGAAAGCCTTGCCATGAGCCGCTTCAGTCTTCTCCTGCTTCAAGGCATGCCGCCTCTTGAGGTCGAACCACGCCCGGTTGTTGGCATGCGCAGAAAGCTCCAAGTCCACTTGCACCTGCACCAAGCACAAGCTGAGACTATCTCAAAGCATGCCTTCCCTTCACACTGCTGACCTACAAGTAACAAGCTAAGCCCTGACGACAGTCTAATGTGAAGTTGCATCTGTTGGAGGTTGGCACACACCTTCTCAGCTGGTCTGGTACGCTCATCATCGTCCATGTCATCCAAGTTGTTTGCAAGGAGGAGGGTGATCTTGTTCTCATGCAGCTGCAAGCTGTGGATCAGGTTGGCCACTGGGTTGCCTGCCCTTTGCTCCTCCTTGATCATCCGAGTGAGGTCTGCCCAGTCCATCCCGCTTGCCAAAGCTGCTCTGACTGCGGAGATGGCCAGGTCCACCTCCCTAAGGTTATATGTGATGAGCTCTGCTTTCTGTATGGAGTTGTCGACCTGCTTCTTGAGTGCTTCCACCCTGTTGGTCTGCAAGGCCAAGAATCAATAACGTCTGGTAAAGGTGTCCATGACTTGCTCAGCAGATCACTGTACAACGTCACTATCAAGCATGCAATGCAGTGTTCCCAGCCGTGCCAATCAATCACAAGCCTCTTACACAAGAATGAAAGTTCATCAGGATTCGAACAATAAGCCCTTGTTGTAGGCGTCATTGTTGGCTCAAAGCAAGCCCTTTGTCCAGCTATTTAGCACGTGCATTGTACTAAATAGACCACTCAGTCACGACGGCCAAGCCCTACGAAGGTCAATGATGGCATGCTCAGATTGCCGAATACGTCACCTGATCAGCTCGGACTTTGTCCAGCTTGGACAGAGCAGATTGCTCGCTAGCAACGCGCTGCTGCTCAATCTTCTGGCCTTCAATTTTCGAGAAGAATTCGTCAAGCGCGACGTCAAAGGATGGGTACTCGTCTACCTCCCTGCTCTCATATTGCTTGAGAAGCAAAGGGCTGAACTCATCATAATGCTGCTCAGAGCACGAAAGACATTCAGATCTTGACAACGTTGTGATGCTAGTTTAGCAGAAAGATTAAATGGTTCTGTGAATCTCAAGCTGTCTCCTGGCAGAGGTACTCTGGATTTGCTTGGTCACCAAAAGTTGCCACAAGACATCCAAGAAGAGCTGCAGCATAGCTTATGGATTGTGAGGGAACCTTTGTGGGCTTCTCCAACTCAGATCCTTGCTCTGGGTTTATCGCACCTCTCACAGGGTGCAAGGCCCCTCCTTTTGCCTTCATCTTCTGCATCAATATGTAGCCGAGAGGCAAGTGACTTTCCCCTCCCTGCAAGCGAAGCCCCTCCAACCAGTCCTCAAAATTGACAATTGAGGCCAGGAGCCGCACGCTGTCGTCCTCACTTAGGCTCGAATCTTTCGAGAGCCTGAGCATAGGCTCAATCCCAGCGTCCAGGATGATGTGCTCGCACAATGAGGGCCCATACCCCATCTCCATTGCCAGCAGGTTCTTGACCGTGCTGCCACAGCCATCTGGCCTGGCCTTCTTGTCGCCCGTATCCTTTGCTTTCCGACTGGCCACCCTGTCACCTCGCCCAGCTGCACCGTTGTCATCCTTATCCTGGTCTTCTCGTCCTCCGGCAGCAGCAGCCTCGCCAGGGCCCTCCGCCGTACTGCTGCCCATTTCTACGGAGAGCATCGCCTTCAGCTTCTCAGCCGAGGTACGCTCCCAGAGGCGGCACTTGTCCACGGGGTACACATGGTTGGGTACAACAGCGATGCTGTTGTCATCGTCCCTGGCATGGACAAAGAATAAAGTGCAAGCATCAAATCTCTGGATGATGCAGCCTGCAGTTTGTCGATCACAGGTGCATCTAGCTTTTGCAGGTGACCACCATTAGATTCTTAGACAGCCATTGCAGCACCTGCACCTGGCAGGACTTGGACACATATCAGCCGGCTTCCCTTCTCAGTCGACCTGACACCTGTGCGTACGGAGTAGCGTGAGGGCGAGATAGTCCCCATCAGTGAGGATGATGTTCCCGGATGCGTATAGCTCCAGGATGATGTGGTACTCGCCCTCCCCACTGCCGAACTGGAAGTCTACTACCTATGTTGAGCAGCAACGTATTTGAGTAGCCACATCATTGTTGCATGGGTGATAAAAAAGCCCTGAACCCTAGCCTGACTCTAAGTGATGGACGAGGATTTAGATAGGCTTGTTGAGGACACCGTGTGCCTGGTACGGATTCTAGCAAGGTTAACGACGTTAAGAGAAGTCAAGTGAAGATATGTCACGAGGTGGATTGGACGGCCTCAACATACCCGGTCAACCCCAAGCTGCCGGACGTTCTCCAGGCGGCGCGTGCGCACATGCTTCCGCAACTTGAGCGTAAACCCGGACGGGGTGATACTCTTGTCCCTGCACGCACAGGAGCCCGCAAGTGTCGCGGTTGATGCATGTTAACAGCGCATGCTCGTTGGTGTGCAGCACCTTAAGACCAGACCCACATCAAGCAGACGGGCAGACTGGAAACCTCGATGACCTTTGTTAAGGTTTCATCACGTATTATGTTAGCTTCAAAGTACAGAAAGTGATAGGCCCGTGTGAGACGCTAGACCAAAGCATTAACGAGATTTTCCCTGCAGAGCTTGCTTGTTGTGCTCGTGCGGAATTCCGGGCGAGCACCTCGTGAAGCGCGTAGTGTGAAAGCGGACGCCGCTCTCCAGCAGCAGCAGCTCCTTCTCGGTCTCACCGGACGCTGTGGTGCCGCTGCTGCGAGCCAGCTTCACGATGTACGTCTGCAGACGCCAGCAGAGTGCACGAAGCGCAGAGCGTTGGCTGGTTGGCCATCGCAGAGACTGGGAGAACGATGCGCGCAGTTTGTGGGTTTCCCTGGAGGTTGTAAGCCATCCAAGCTCAACAATCGTGCTGTCGTTACGACCACTCGCAGGCCCACTGTCTCAGCGCTGCCCCCGCAGCCGGAGCAGCGGCCACACAGCTCGCAGCTGGGAAGACGATGGGAACTGACGTCAAGAGAGACGGTGCAGCGGGCGCGAGGTTGCTGGCGCACCTTGGGGTTGAGGTCGTAGACGTTGGCGACGCGCATGCCGATGAGGCGGCGCAGCGCCGCCACCTCCGCGGCCACGTCCGCCGTCGACATCCGCGACTTGACCATGGCGGCGGCGGGTGCGAACGAGCCGCCGAGTTCGAGGCGGGCGAGCAGGCCCCGTGTGCCACGGCACTGGAAGACTCCGGCCACGCTGACTTGCCGTTCGGGCGCAAGCGCGGCCAGATTAACTGGTGGCTGGGAGAGGCCAGCCCAAAAGAATGGACAAGGTCTGAAGGAGTCGGAGTGCTAAGGACTGAGACAGCAGTAAGCGAACTCTCAGTAACCTCTCGTCAGTAGATGCAAGTCTGAGTAGCTAGCAGGCGGAAAGACGTCGGGCCAACCCGGTGGAAGAAGAAGTCGCTTGGTGCGCGTGATCTGACATGGGAGGCCACGTCAAGTGGAGTACACGGCGCAAACGGCTTGGCATATGTTCCATCTATTTGGCTCTTCATCAACGTGCAGGGCGCACTCTAAGTCGGGCCTCCGGCTTTCGTGGCGGCGCTCCAGCTCCCCAAGTTAGCTTGTCCGATTTGTTTGTGCTCTCCCGTGGGTACTAATGTCACCTTAGGCACCTTAGTCTAGGTCTCTGTATTATGTAGCCTTGTTTAGTTTGCACTCGCCTCTGCTCGAACTGTGTATTGGCTTGAATTGGCCTCCCTTTTCATTTTTCATGCGCCCCGCGCACCTTTCTCTCATCTATCTGTTCATTCCTCATCCTGGGCTGGCCAAACTCTGCCATCGACCTCTACTGGAAGTGTCATCCTCCCCGATGTTCCAGGGCGGCTGTGGACGAGTGGAAGGTGCTGCTTGGGGCCAGGCCCGAAAGAGAGGGCGAGGTCGTGGGGCGAAGCCCTGACTTGAATGCACAACGAGAGAAGGCGCGCGGTGCGCCGGAAGTATAAGGGTGGCCAACTCAAGCCAACACATTGTTCACGCAAAAGCTAGTGCAGATGGTGGGGCTACATGGAATGAAGCTGTATGGCTATGTATGCGCAGAGTAAGTAGCCATACGGATAAGTAGAAGGTGCTCTCTTCCACGGGTTGCGCGCGTCAGCCGAGCTGATCGTGTGCAGGGCAGTTTGCCTTCAGTGGATCAACAAGGAGCGCTTCTGAATGGGGCGATGTGTTGCAATAAGAAAGTGGGGGCTGTAAGAAGCCAGTCCAGAAAGATTGGACAACAACAACAGCTCCTCCAATTCAGGGCAGTGGCTGTGAAACGCCAGCCCAAAATGAATGAACAAGTGCCAACAAATGGCCGAAAGGCGCCATAAGCAGACAGCTATGCAAGATACTAAAGCGAATGGGAAGCTCAGTAACCCCGAGTCAGCAGCCGCAAGTCGGCGTGATTTGCAGCTTGACAAGGTCGAGGTAGCATGTGTGCGGTGGCTCTCCATCTCACTGAGCCGCTGGCGCGCTGGGCAGCGCTGGGCACACCTGAGGGGGGACCTCGGAGCGTGTCGGCAGCAGGGGGGTCAGTCAAGGCACACAGGGTGGCGCCTGGATGAAACAAGAGGCAGAGGCGAGCCAAGCCCCTGTTCGGTCTTAGTGTGGGGAGGGGCTCGGCCGCCGTCTCCCCGAGACGGCGGCCCGCCGTGGGCCCCAGCGCCCGTCGCGAGCCCCCTGCCCAGCCAGGCCCCAACGGCCCAACCCCCGCCTCCGCCGGCCCCGGAGGCGCCGGCCCTGCCAGCAAAAAAAAAAAAAAAAAAAAAAAAAAAAAAAAAAAAAAAAAAAAAAAAAAAAAAAAAAAA
>WELB01000342.1:20717-33303 GCA_009602725.1 Spirogloea muscicola | reverse complement strand
ACGGCGGCGGCGGCGGCGGAGGCGGCGGCTGTGGCGGTGGCGGGCGCGGCGACGCGGGCGAGGGTTGTAGGGGGACGGCGAGATGGGGAGATGGCGGGAGCGGGGGCTGTCCCCGCCGGGCCGGGTGGGGCCGCGCCGCGCCGGGAGGGAGGACAAGCCCGGGCAGGGCCGGCGGCCGCCGCGGGCAGGGGCAGCGGCCCAAATTTGGGGGACCCGCCGCTTCGCCGTGTTGCATCGCTCAATGTATTGGGCCTTCTTTATTTGGGCACCACCCTTTTCATTGCAAGCCCACAGAGACGCCTTCTCTCTCTTCGGCGCTGGGGAAAAGTTCGTGTATTTGAAACGAACGACGGCCAAATGGCCAGGTACGAAGGCAAGCACATCCTTAGACCTACATAACCTACAGCTGGGGGAGCGCCGGGAGTCCGCCGCTCCCCCGACGCGCGGCAGTCGCGGCCCTGCACCAGGCCGGTTGGACGTGGGCCGCCGACGGCCATTCCTCTGGTGCCGGCCTTTTTCCTTGTCAGCCAACGCCGCCCATTTGCGGTGCGCATGTGGTTTCTTTCTGCATTGCCCTCCCTCGTGGCCACCGAAAGTTGCTCCTCATCCGGCTCTCGCGCTGTCACCATGGGGCCCCTTCGCATGGGGCTTCGCTTCTGTGCAGCTCCAGCCTTTGATTAGTGGGACTTCAGATGAAGAGGAGCGCTCGTCCTTTGGGAGAGCTCCTCGCCGCTGGCTGGCCTGTCGCCTTTGAAACGAGCGGTTCCTCTCCTCCTCGGGAGGAGGGTCGGCTCCCGAGGATTTCTCTCCCAGCGCGCCGCGACGGGCCCCGGGAAGCGTTTGCCCCCCGCCTGCCCGCGCGACGTGGCGCGGTAGGTGGATAGCCACGCCCGCCGCGCCGGGGCTCGTGCCGACTGCCACTGTGCGATCGCCACGCGTCCACGCCGGTGGCCCGTGCTGCGTCCGGGCCACGTCTGCCCCCTATCCTGCGGCGCGCGGAGCGCCCGCGGAGACCCGCCGCCCATTGGCCAGGCGCCCGGGCCGCGCTCGTATCAGCCAATGGTGGCGCGGCAGTTCCCGATGCGATGCCTGGATATTCTGGGCGTACGGGCGCGGGCACGTGCAGCGCGCTAAAAAGCGCTCCCTCCTCTGCGGGGCCTGTCGGTTCTCGGTCAGGGCTACAGCCCTGCCGTGCCGCCCACATCCGCAGGCCGGCAGAGGACGAGCGCCCGCCCCTGACGTGGCCGGCCAGCGATTTTCGCCCGCCGGCACGTGCGTGTGGCGTGGAGCGCCTGCGGACGGCGCGATCCGCCCCCCGTCGGCCCCCGGTCGCCACGCGTCCGCTTGCGCGCCTCGCCCCCGCCTGGCCCAAAATTCCGCGGGCGGGCCGCGGGCACGTGGTCCCGCTGGCGCCCCTTTCCATGTCTGCCGCGTGGTGCCATCCGAGCCCTCGCAGCCGGTCCTCCACGGCGATCCTCGTCCGTCAATCGCAGCCCCCAGCGCCGGGGTCACCCCGCCAACACGCGCCTCTCGTGCTGGGCGCCCGCCGGAAGCAGGCTGTCGTGGCCAGTACGCCTCCCACGCAGGTCGAGAACGAAATGAGTGTATTCAAGAGATGGAGGGCCTGTGTGGCCAAGTCCAGAGGCAAGCACATTGTTTGATGTACAAAACCTGCAAAACGGGCGAGGGCTGGAAAACGCTAGCCCGAAAAGAATGGACAGCTCAAGAGAGGAAAGGAGCGCGGTGCGCATGAAAGAGAAGTGCGCGCCCATAGAGGAGGGGCTGGCAAAGCCATCCCAAAAGAGAGAATGGACAATGTCCAAAGCCAAAGAAAGAGGAGCCGGAAAAAGGACTACACTACAAAACACTGCTCACTCGTGGGTACTGAGCTTCCCTCTGCATCGTCTGTGTTCTGCAGTGTTTTGCCTGAAAGGTAAGGGAGGCCAATATAATACAATACATCGCTCAGGCAGAAATTACTGTGAATAATTAGGTTACTCAAAGCAAAGCTCAAGGAGGTTGAGAGAAGCTATGAGGACCTCCCGGCATCTCCGCCGTCGCCGGCGCGCCGCAGCACGGAGGCGCGGGTCTGGATGGGGGCCGTAGGAAGAAGTGACATTCAGCCCACTGCCCGCAAAGATGCAAGCGCGGCCAGATTAACTGGTGGCTGGGAGAGGCCAGCCCAAAAGAATGGACAAGGTCTGAAGGAGTCGGAGTGCTAAGGACTGAGACAGCAGTAAGCGAACTCTCAGTAACCTCTCGTCAGTAGATGCAAATCTGAATAGCTAGCAGGCCGAAAGACGTAGCCGCGTATCCGCAAAAAGT
Source organism: Spirogloea muscicola (assembly GCA_009602725.1). Lineage (NCBI taxonomy): Eukaryota > Viridiplantae > Streptophyta > Zygnematophyceae > Spirogloeales > Spirogloeaceae > Spirogloea > Spirogloea muscicola. The sequence goes on along the minus strand of WELB01000342.1, from coordinate 30,978 downwards.
GTTGAGCTCAAGTCGGCGGTCTGCGGCCGACACAACAGCCCGGGTGTGATTAGTGCCGGGTTCACTGTCTTGGTCAGCGTCAGGACCGCAGCCCGTCGTGATGGCAAAGAATGGTACGTTCACTTGTTTTTGTTCATTACCAATCTTCATGAGGAGCGTTTTCTCGTCTTGTCTTGCTCATACAGAGACTCCTATAAAATGTGTAAGTGCGCAGTTGCAAGTAGTGTGCACAGTTGCGGACATGCGTGGCCCTTCCTGGACTTTCCCGCTGCACTACTGAGCACGGCCCGACACTCGCCCCCTTCTTGTTGCTTGCTCAACACAATGTGCAGGGCCTGATGCGACTCAATTGATCTTTCAATCACAACTTCTACTTGCAGCCGTAATTGCTGGCATCTTTCTGGTCTCTTCTGTGCAGGGCAGACCCCCCAGCTGCAGATCTGTCGTTCTTGCGACAGCCTGTTTGCAGCGTGCTCAGGCTAATGCTCTGCACCAGAAAGCTGGGCGAGCTCTAGTTGGTGGCAGAAAGGCTTCGTATCTGCCATCTAGTATTCAGGCATCGATTAGCGACCTTTATGCTTTGACCCGTGGTTACTGAGCGGGTCAATCTGCTGTAGGTTATGTAGGTCTTCAGATGTGCTTGCTTTTGTACTTGGCCATTTGGCCTTCGTTTGTTTCAAATACACGAACTTCTCCCCAGCTCCGCCCGTTCTTAGTATTAAGAACAGCAATCTGCATTGTGCAGGTTAAGAAGGATGTACGTATGACAGGAGCTTTGAAAGAGCCACTGTGCTCTTTAGAGAGACAAACAACCCAACACACTTCCTAGTACTAAGCCACAGATTGTCACATTGGCACACACCCATGTGTAGAGCAGAAGGTTGCAGGGCGTAGCATTGACCGCAACAATCCAACACAAACACTTGAAATCTTTTGCAAGACTGAGCACGTGACAGTGGACCTTGCTATTGTATAGATAAATCCCGCAGGAAGTACAAGATTGTCACTGAGAGATTATTACTGGCTATGTAGCATAGGTGTGGATGACAAGTTCCACGACAATCTACGGGAGTCCGTTTAGCACGTATTCATTTCCCAGCAATCAATTGACTCCCAGAACACAATCTCGCAGCATAAACCTGACTCATGGCTATTAAAGACACTCTGCATGTCCGCTTGCATTCCTTCTTATACTGCCCCTATTGCCCCTATTCTCCTTGAGAGATTCAAAAATGCATTTCATATGTAAGAAACAATGCACGTGCATCTGCATCTTGATGTGGATGGCTGGAACTCAACGTCGAGACTCATTGTACCGTCTGACTGGAGTACTTCAGCTCACGCAGAAGCTGCTCGCTTGCTGCACGGAAAGGCCAAAGAAGATCTGAGCATGCCACTCAGATCCAGTCGTAGAGAATCGGGAGCAGTTGACAAGTCTGCTCATCATCTAGACACGCGGCAGTCAGTGCATCGGCGTCTGGTTGTACTTGCCACCACCCGGAGCGGGCGGCCTCGCCTCCTTCTCGACGTCGTACTGACTGACACTTTCCTTATCGGAGGCACCCACACCGACTGTGCCAGGCTGGGCAACAAAACACGCGGAAAGAAAGAGGAGCGGCGATACAAGGACCACCCCTCAGGACACCACTTTATTCGTGCGCCATGGGTCTGTGGCGGCTATGGTATCAATGGTCCTCCCTCCATCGCCCGGCCTAACTGGTAGATGCGCGCCGCCGTATTTGGGCCAGTAGCTTGGGGCACACCAGCGTCTCACAGCATTGAATGCTCACAGCAGTATGCGGCTCTCGCTTAGGTACCATAGCCATACATCAGCATGCTGGGCACCATATGAACATGGCCACTGGCTTGCATGCTAGTATTCCGGCGCCCCAGATTAGTCTCTCAAGTAAGGATGTGTTCACTCTTGGCTACTGAAGTCCGCCTTCGGTTGTGATATGCGCAGCGCTGTGTGCCAATGTTAACATGGGGAGCAGGATGACTTCAATGTGGCAGGCTCTCTAGCCCTGGTGTATCGCATGCGCCTTGGCATCGCTGCAGCGGTCCATGACACACGCATTGCATCTGCGTGCCGGGTCGCGCTTTGGCTGCAGCTACCCGCTACCTGGAGACTAGTTTCTCTAAGCTGAGGCTGCTCAACAGAGGATACTGAGCACCCTTTGGCCACTTAGAGTCGCTGTGTGCTGATACTTTTTTGGCCCTTTCGAGCTCTATTTCATTCATTTTCTGGCCAATCTCAGACATCGCCCTCTACTGGAAGAGTGTTTCTCTGATATTTGTTGTGTTACCTTAGCCCCTCTAACAAAAACCGTGTTCTTACAAAGAGAGCACTGGCTTGATTTGGCCTCCCTTCGGCATAGTGCGGACAGCAATCCTTCTCTGCGGAGTTCCGTGCTACAACTCGGGTCCCAGTGGCTCGACCTGTTGGCCAGGCCTGCACGGCGCGCTGTGTCCCGCGGGCGAGGTGAGTAGGCTGACTTCAACGCCGCTGGCTCGCTTGCTCAAGTCTACCACATGCGCCTCTCTATCCTCTATCTCTGAGGCTGCTTAGCAGGGGTTACTGAGTGCTTCGTAGCTGCTTCGTTCCTCTATCTCCTTCCTCTATCGCCTTGCATCTGCGATGCCGGCCGTGCTCTAGCTGCAGCCCTCTGGTTTTGTCAGGGGGATTGCTTTCCGGCTGCTAATCTTTCGGATTCGCGGCTCCTCACTCGTGGTTACTAGATGATCCTTTGGGAGAGCCACGTCTCTCAAACAGCGCTAGGCCTCCGCTTAAGCGACTGTCACGGTCTCGAGGAGGCGAACGGCTTTTCCAGCCCCTATCCACAATGGGCGAGCCCTTTCAACCATAGCCATCCATAGTTCTGCCATAGCCTCTTCAGGCCCCGCAGTCGCTGCTTAGCTCGTACTTTGGCCCCTTCGAACCTTGTCAATTCTTTTCGGGCTGGCTTCTCACAGCCCTTGCCCCCATTGGGAGAGCCACTTCTTCTCTTTCAACCACGTCCTCGTTACGCCCGCTAGGTGTCGAGAAGGCTCGCGGTTCGAATGAAATGGAAGGGTGGCTCATTTCAAGCCAACACATTGTTCAGGCGGAGACTAGTGGATAAGTGGGGCTACATGAAACGAAGCTTCCACAGCTGAACCGTGGAAGCCCAGTACGGAGGCAAAGTGATATCTTCCTCATCGATATGGGTGGAAAGGTTGCGCCACTTTGTGACGACTACTAGGCAACGGCGAGGCGCCTCCCCCGGTCCACGCCCGCCGCGCTCCAGACTCGGGCGCCTGCGCACTTGCGGCGGCGGCGGCGGCGGCGGCGGCGGCAGCGGCNTGAGCGGCGGCGCCGGCGGCGCGCGAGCCGCGGTCGCCGCGCCGCCCCCGAAGATGTCCCGGCTCGTCAAGTGGGACCAGCAGAAGCGCCTGCAGGTGACCCTCAGGTCGCGGCGCGCTCGGGGCCGCCACTGGCGAGCGCCTCCGTCGCCACAGGCCTCCACAAGCTTAATGGGAGCAGTCGTAGCCTGCACGCTGCTGGCTCGCTTGCCGCTCAGTCCCCGGCAGTCGTGATGCCCGTGCATTCACTGGCCAGCCCACTGAGCTGACTGCATCTCCCAGCCTCAACAGTGGCTCGTGGACGCTCCCGACCTGACTCGGCCGGCCTGGTACGCGTCGCCGCAGACGCAGGTGTGGCCCATCGCCCAGGACACCACGACCATCCGCTCCCTCGACTGGGACCGCGACCGCTTTGACATGTGCGCTAGTGCCACATCGTCCGTCTTTAAATTTCACATTTTCCGCAAACAACATTCATCTCGTCGTATTCTTCATCTAAAGGGTCCCGCAAGTTCTCCAATACTTAGGTGGCCCTTGTCCTTGCCCTGCTTGTGAGCTTCCTTGAGTACCAGAGAGCTCGTTGTGCAAGGGGTGGAAGGGGGAGTGCGCTTAGGTCTTCCATGGGGGCAATCAGCCTTCAATTAGCCTTCAATTTACAACTAGATTACCGGGTGCACAGCACCCGTTCTGTGTGTAGGGGCCCAAACCCGCCAAGGTTGATGAAGGTGATCAAGGCCCAGGTAGCCATGAAGGGCTAACTGTCACCTCTTGTCTCCTGCCTCCCTCCTGTCGCTCAGCGAATTTGGGTTGCAGAATGGCACAACCTACAACTCATTCATCATCCAGGGGGAGAAGACGGCCGTGATCGATGTGTCACATGAAAAGTTCCGGCAGCTCTACCTGGACGCTCTGAAGGGGGAGATTGATCCCGCCACCATCGACTACATAATCGTGAACCACACGGAGCCTGATCACTCTGGCCTCGTCCCTGATCTGGTCTCTCTAGCCCCGAACGCAACGGTCGTTGGATCCAAGGTTGCAATACAGTTCCTCCACAGCCTTGTCCTCAAGCCATTCAAGAGCCAGGTTGTCAAGGTAAGAGAATCAGGTCATAGTGTGTATTAATTTTGCATCCTGAATTTCTACCATCAGACCTGGTGTCGAAGACGTAGTGAGGTCTACTGCCTTTTTGGCAGTACCATGCCCTGTGCCCATGTAGGCTCATCTTGTCCTTAATACTGCTATGTCATGTGTGAATTGCGTCATACTGTCACTGTTACAAAGGCCTGAGTGTGCTTCTTTGTCCCACACAGGGGGGAGACACCTTGGATCTCGGCAAAGGTCACCTGCTGGAGTTCGTCTCAGCCCCGAATCTGCACTGGCCAGACACCATCTTCACATTAGACAAGGGCACTGGAGTCATGTACACATGCGATGCTTTTGGTATGCACTACTGCACAGAAGCTGTGAGTCATTCGCTTCAACCATTGCCTTTGCAAGTTGCATTGTGGGGTGTGCACGGCTGCCCTGTAAAGCTCCAAACAAGTCACACATGCCTCTGACAGGCTTTGGTCATGTGAGAGTAACTAGGGGTTGTTATTGGATGAATATAGTCTTAGACAATTGTATATGTGCGGAGCAGCTAGCGCCCCAGGTTAGTTATGAGTAAGTTGTGGGCTTTCAGTGTCATGCCCCTCGCCATCTTCCGCATCTTGCAAAACAACTGGTGTTGGATAGAGGATATGTGCGAGTTTTGAAGGCTGCTCCCGACTTGCAGATCTTTGACGAGGAGCTGTCAACCATCGAACCACATTATCGCTTCTACTACGATTGCCTCATGCGGCCCAACTCAAGATCGGTCCTAAGCGCCTTGAAGAAGATCTCGGAGTGGCAGTTCTCCACGATTGCGACAGGGCATGGGCCGCTTCTGAGAAACAATGTCTCTGAGCTGATGTCAAAGTACGAGGGGTGGAGCAAGCAGGCGCTGGAGAAGCAGTCGGCCAGCGTGGCCGTGCTATATATTTCTGACTATGGCTACAGCGACCGCCTCTCTCAGGTGAGCTTGCATGAAGATTGCGACGAGGATGTGCAAGGTTGTCGAGGATCGTACACTGCATTGGAGGGATCTTAACTCTCAGTCGGTTGCTTAAAGAGAGGTTGTGGTGCATACTACATCCGTGCGATGTTGGAAAACCCGCAGTGGGAGGCTCAAGTTAAGACCTGAAGAAGACAAGCTCCACAACAAGCAAGTTGACTGTAGAGGCAAACACAAAGAGAAGGTTGAGATTATCTACAAACCATGGCACAAGTTTACCGACTGTCTGTCCTTATATTTGCAGGCAATGGCCAGGGGTATCACAAAGACAGGCGCAGGGGTGGAGATGGTGGACCTTAACTCAGTGGAAACGCAGGAGCTGATTGAAGTAGTCTCCAAGAGTGCCGCTGTCCTGCTCATGACTCCTCCTCATGAAGGTCTGGTGGAAACCCCTACCACCCCATGATTGTGGAAGTTTGGCGAGAACACTACCTTGGCCCCATATCATGGTGTACTTCTGTTGAGCCATTGCCTGTTTAGCCTAGTCATGTTTACCACTAGTAGTGCCAGAACCGCTATGATAAGCATGCTTGCAAGGTGCTGCTTAATCCTGCTTCGACAATGGCTCTCGAGCCAGTACAGTGATCCTGTAATGTCTATGTATCTATATATTTTGGGCAAGGCCTGAAGTCGGGGCTGAGTCGCAGGTCCAGCAAAGAGGGCAACAGCAACGCTCTTCGCCTCAGTCAAGGCCAAGCAGCCAGTCGTCATTGCTGAGTCTTATGGAGGTGATGATGAACCAGTCGACACTATCCTTCAGTCCTTTTTAGAGCTGGGCATCACTTCCGCTTTCCCCCCTCTGAGGGTGAAGGCTACTCCTACAGAAGCAACGTGAGCAACAGGCTCACTTTTCTGTTCGTTGCACATCTGAACTAGTCAGATCAAGCTGTGCATTGGGGCCCTGTGGATACTTCTTGACTTTGGTTCTTGCTCTTCACCAGAGTCATACCTCTACTTCTTTGACACCCCTGAGCCTGTACTTATGACATGCTTGCAGTTGACCTTCCACCTGATTGATTGACTGGCTGTGTACTTCCTCTTATTAAGCAGCAAGATGCGATTGCTGTTTCTGATTTGATGCAATAGGTTTAGCTTGTCTTACTGAGATTGTTATGTGTATAATTTTTGCAGGTACCAGGAATATGAGGAAGCTGGCACTGACCTTGGTCAGAAGCTGACACAAAGGAAGTCTGTGGAGGCGAGGAAGACAGGCATGCCAGTGAATGTTGCTAAAGCCATAGCACGAGTATCTGGTGGGCTTTATATTGTTACTGCAGCAAAGGGTGCTTCAAAAGGAGCCATGGTGGCATCCTGGGTTAGTCAGGTAAGCCTCAGCCGATGAAGAGGTGTCTTTGCGCTATCTTTTCAGTGCTAGCTTCTATGACAGCACAGGGTCCATGCCTTTTGTACAAAGGCTACTGCAGAGGGTCTATGACTTTGTACAAAGGCTACTTGATGACCAACTAATGAGAAAAAGGTCACATGTTGTATGACAAGCAGTCGCTCAGCCTCTGTGTGTTGTGTTAAGCACTGCTGTGTTGATGTGGTTGTAGAGAATTAGTCATTTGCCCAAGTCCTGTTGTGCAGGCTGTTGTAGTGTGACCTTTTTGCAATCTTACAGTGGCTTAGGTGACACCCACATTGTCACCTGACATTGTCCCACTTCGTGACTACTTCAGGCAAGCTTCAAGCCACTTGGCATCACCATAGCTGTAGCCAAGGATCGCGCTATTGAGTCACTCATGCAGGTACCTTCAGCTGCTAAAGCTTTCTTTTGATACTCATTAGCAAGTGGCATTTAAGGCATGCGCTCACACATTTATCACCTCTTCTTAAGTCTGTCCACTACAATGCTGCAATGGAACAATTACAATGACAATATTTTTTGGGTATATCAAGAGGCGACCTAGATGTCACTGGACTCACACCCTTGCTGCAAGAGGCCATGGAGCTTTGCAAGATACCCCTGCAAAGACAAGCATGAAAGGGGATGATGTTGTCCTGGAGGGTGGCGTTCATATCTGATTGATTGGTATGTTGATATGCAGGTTGGCGACACTTTTGTCCTGAATTGCTTAGAAGATGGCAAATACAATGCGATTTTGAAGCACTTCTTGAAGCGTTTCCCTCCTGGAGGTAAGAAAGCAAACTTTCTCCGGCTGTGTACTGGTGCAGGTTGCTAGCCTGCAGATCCAGCCTCTGACAGATCGCTTGTGGCTTCTCGACTTTGTCGTTTGCCTGACTTGCAGAATTTGAAGCCTAGCTAAGGAGGGCCTTGCAGTGCGTCCTGATGCCTAGATCAAGCAGTCTTAGCAACAGTTGGAGCAGCAGAATCTGCCTGTCCTTCAGTCGGACACCCCATGGCACTGGCAAGCTTGGTCGTTTTTGCAGCTAGTAATATTGGTCGTTGAGCTAGTAATATTATGTGATCAATTATGCTTGGCAGCTGATCGCTTTGAGGGTGTACAATGGGCACCTGCCAACAATTCATCTCCGATCCTTAAGGACGCAATTGCGTACATGGAGTGTAAGGTTGCAAGCAGGTCAGCTAATTCAGGCCGTTGCATCTTGCACGTTATCTGTTCAACAACACAAGGATTACACCTTTATTACAAATTTTTGTAGGAACTTTTGCAAATACGAAATTTATCACACCTTTGTCAAGGTTCATACATGACAACAAATATCTTGTTGGTATTGTTTGTGCTGTGATTGTCAATCTCTTCAGGATGGAGACAAACGACCATTGGATCACCTACGCTGTGGTCGAGGATGGCAGTGTTCCCAAGGCTGAGGGCCGCACCGCTGCCCATCATCGCAAGATTGGTGATTACTACTAAATGTGAATCTTTGTAGTGGCGGTGCTGCCAAATTCAAACTGACTTTCATACCCTTGTACACATACAAATACATCCAGTGCGTCTTATTCATGTGCTGTGTGCCAATGAGGCTTCGGTCATAGAAAGGTGAGCAGTTGTAACTTGGCTTGCCCAAGACATTATATCTTGGGCTCGCTAGAGACAATTCGTTAAAGACAGAGCAAGTAAGATGGAATTTTCTTCTTGACTCTGTTGAGGTCATACCGATAAATGTCACAAAATGGTTGGGTATCATCAGACATCATGCACAGATTCCGGGTGATGAGCTATTTATACAGAATTACAATCACAAGGTGGTAAATCACATGACAATTGCAATTGGCAATTGGCTTGCTGAGGCTATGTATTACCTGCTTCAAGCAGGGTACAGCCTCATACTATCCATGATGATATGGCTTAGAGCCACAAAGCCTGTGCTCTCTCTGCAATCTATGCAAAGTAGTGCAGTCTACATGTTACTTTGTGAAGCCTCGTCCTGATCTCAGGACAATGGCAAGGGATTGGCACTTCACTGATTACCAGCAGGGGGGTGTCCATCTGCAATCGCCTTCTTGTCGCGATCATCCCAACCCCGCACCCATGGTGCACCAGGCGTTGCTCTTGTTGCAGGATCGGCATGAGCATCGAGCCTTACAGCCACCTGGCTTCGAAGGGCCGCAAAAACCTGATGCAGCAAAACCAAGAGTTGCAAGGAAATTTCAAACTACATTGCCATACAAAATCTTAGAGCTCATGGCATAAATTTCAACTATTGCTGTGCTGAACTGTACTCACTGGGTTACTGGACATTGACTCGGGCGGCTGCAGCTGGCCTGTCAGCCACTTCCACAGGTCTGGATTCTCCTGCATAGAAATCAGACACAGCAATCGAATATTCTTAGATATCACTCCAATAGGCCAGATCAAAGCTCGGTAGCAGACGCCGCAAGGCAGGTACTTGGCAACAGCGACTCCCTCTCTATAGACAAGCTGATCATCTCTTCCACACTAACAACTCTTGCAATCAGCAACCACATAATGGCCTCATGAGAGTTGGCACAGATATGAGCATATGGATCTAAGAAGACACTCCTTTGGCTACTGTTGCTCACAGTGCAATCACAATGGCAGCTTCCACCAACAGTCAATCTGCCAAGCTCAGTCCCTGCCTTAAGTATGAGTCAGCAGTGGTGAGTCCACCCACCTCGTCAAGCACCTGCACAAGTGCTGCAAGCATCTTCTTGTCCAGCTTCTCAATGTTGTCGCTTGTCCAGGTGCCTAGGAGGAGGTCCAACTCCAAGTAGCCCCTCTGCCTGCTCCTATACAGCAGCCTGCACAATTGCAACACTGCTTACACCTGCCCTAGCCGCAAGGCATTTAATGCAAGAATGACCTCCTGCCCACAGGTCACTTAGATACAAATAGGCATTGAATTGGTGAGCCGTTTTTGTGAGCTGCATAACATAGGCGACGGCATATCTTACTGGCGGTCGGCAGCAGCTGGTGAGACAAGTTGGATTGGGAATTGGGGTTCACGATTTAGGGTTTAGGGAGCAGTACTTAGGGGTTTGAGGTTTAGGTTGTGAAAGAGGTGGGCGCCCATGTACGCATGAAGCTGAGCCTTTGGTCAGGTCGGCAGACGTGGCGGACCTGTTGAGGTGCTGCCTGGTGAGGCGGGGGTCGTCCGCGCGCCACCCGGCGGGGCTGCTCCAGGCGCGCAAGCAGGGGCCGACACCAGGCCTGCTAAGGCCGCGCCACGGCGCCACAGCCACAAGCCTCCGGTCAGACAAGCGGCTGCGCGATCGAGCGCCACGAACTTGACGCGGTGGAGCGCGCCGGCAAGCCAGCGGCCTGGCCGCCAGCAGGCGAGCATCCTGCCCTTCCATCAGCCTCCGACGGCGGCTCCGGGCTGCGGAGCGGACCTGCCGGCAGCGCCGCCGCCGCCGGGCGGAGGCCGCCGGGCGCC